>JAFFST010046652.1:11876-23355 GCA_022414735.1 Noturus placidus
TTTCCAGAATGTTTATTTTTAAAGTTTACACTGTAATGATTTGATTCGTTTTTTAATTTGTTGTTTTGGAACAGCTATGTTTTGACACGGAGCAGGATAGAGTGGGGAAGATAGAGTGGGGAAGATAGAGTGGGGAAGATAGAGTGGGGAAGATAGAGTGGGGAAGATAGAGTGGGGAAGATAGAGTGGGGAGGATAGAGTGGGGAGGATAGAGTGGGGAGGATAGAGTGGGGAGGATAGAGTGGGGAGGATAGAGTAGGGAGGATAGAGTAGGGAGGATAGAGTAGGGAGGATAGAGTAGGGAGGATTGAGTAGGGAGGATTGAGTAGGGAGGATAGAGTAGGGAGGATACAGTAGGGAGGATAGAGTAGGGAGGATAGAGTAGGGAGGATAGAGTAGGGAGGATAGAGTAGGGAGGATAGAGTAGGGAGGATAGAGTAGGGAGGATAGAGTAGGGAGGATACAGTAGGGAGAGTTTTGTTGTTGTTTTGAGGGCGGCTGTGTCTCAGTCGGTAGAGCGGGTTGTCCACTAATCCACTAATCGTAGGGTTGGTGGTTCGAATCCCGGCCCGGGTGATCCCATGCCGAAGTGTCCTTGGGCAAGACACTGAACCCTAAGTTGCCCCCGATGGCAAGCTAGCACCTTGCATGCAGCTCTGCTACCATTGGTGTGTGAGTGTGTCTCATTTGTACGTCGCTTGTAAATGTAAAAATGATATTTTTCAGAATGCTGCAGCACGCCTGGTCTTCAACCAGCCCAAGAGAACCCATGTCACACCCCTCTTCATCTCCCTCCACTGGCTTCCTGTAGCCGCCCGCATCAAATTCAAGGCGTTGATGCTCACGTACAAGACCTTGTCTGGAACAACCCCCCTACCTCAACTCTCTCCTGAAGGCTTACGTTCCCACACGTAATCTGCGATCGATTAGCGACTGACGTTTAGTAGTTCCTACTCAGCGTGGCACAAGGTCCCTTTCCAGAACCTTCACACTAACTGTTCCTCAGTGCTGGAATGAACTTCCAACCTCAATCCGGACTGCAGATTCACTCACCATCTTCAAGAAACATCTAAAGACCCGCCTCTTCCGTCAAACACCTAACCAACCCACAATAAATAAATAAATAAATAAATAAATAAATAAAGGCACTTACACCTCTACTCTGCGCACTTTGCTTCTTCTGGTACTCAATGAATAGATCTTGTATAGTAGCACTACTTGTATTGTTCTCTGCTTGATATCACTTTGCTTGTATCTCTCAAGAAGAAGAAAAAGAAAGGAAAACAATCAATAAATAGCCTACACGTGATGCAGTTGCTCTCGCGCATGCTGCACCTATATACTAGAGACGAATCAGGCGCGCGCGACTTACCACTCTCAGGTGAATCGGCTCTTCGTCTTTTTCCGTTAAGCGTCCGGCTCGCGCAAGTGTTTAACACTGAAAATATAACTATAAGAAGTGCGGCGGAACTCTGCGGGTTTTTCGGAAGTCTCATGGCTGTAAGAAGTTTCCAAACATACAGTATAAAGAGTGAGGGGTCTGTATTATTCACTCCTCACTCACTCATCCACCCACCCAGTTGCTCTCGCGCGCTCCAGCTTCGTCTGATGACGTCACGCCATAGTTTCCAAACAAGCAGCATTAACGCCCATCACCACCTCTTTTACTAGAATACTGTATTCATTCCATTCATTAATGAGGTTTATTCGCAGGCTTTACATGTCATTCTAAACGTTAAAGATCATTTATTTCACTCATAAATAATCTTCTCCTAAAGGTTCACCTGTTAGCTACATCTTTATTTACTCTCAGTGAATATGCCAGGGTTTATGAATATACATGAATATGCTAATTAGCACACGCCATTTTGTCCACCCGAGATCCCAACTAACGTTAGCTAACTCAGCTAGCCTGGTACCAGGAGTAAACAAATAATAGCCCGTCTCTCACGATTGAGTTTGAGATGATTGAAAATTCTGCACATAACCGCAAACACACACCGCTAGTACACTAGCTGATTATTTGCATTTACAGTTGTATTCTGTTCATAATACAGTAACCAACCAATAAATTCCATAACAATTCACTACATTTTGTCATTAACGTGATTTTTGACTACCCATTGATAGTGGGAACGATGCAGCGGCACTTTAGTTATTTAGTGTGAGAGCGATGACACCAAATTTAACACACCTGCTCCCCATTCACACCTGAGACCTTGTGACACTAACAAGTCACATGACACCGGGGAGGGAAAATGGCTAATTAGGCCCAATTTGGACATTTTCACTTAGGCGTGTACTCACTTTTGTTGCCAGCGGTTTAGACATTAATGTGTGTGTTGAGTTATTTTGAGCGGACAGTAAATTGACACTGTTACACAAGCTGTACACTCACTACTTTACATTGTAGCACAGTGTCATTTCTTCAGTGTTACATGAAAAGATATCACATATTGACACAAATGTAAGGGGTGTACTCACTTTTGTGAGACACTGTACTAGAGATCCTGATCCTTTCTGCTGTCTGAGTCCCGAACACTAATTGGAAGACTGTTCCATAACTGTAGGGCTCTATAAGAGAAAGCTCTTCCCCCTGCTGTAGCCTTCACTATTCGAGGTACCGTCAAATAGCTTGCATCTTTTGTTCTAAGTAGGCGTGGCAGATCATAGAAAACCAAAAGGTCGCATAGATACTGTGGCACGACCGTTTAGTGCTTTATAAGTTAATAATAGTATTTCATAATCAATGCAAGATTTCACCGGGAGCCAAAAGTGTCAAAGTAGTGTGAAAGTAAAAGAAAGTTCATTACAGTTTTTATATGAACTCTGCTTTGCTGAACTAATCCACTATCTGTGGATTACGATCTGATTAATCTGATTAAATTATGCAAATACACTTAAGTCTTTATGATGTAAAATGTTAGACACATCTCCATTTGCATTTACACATCATGCTTGTGGCCCTGTGCTCAGTAGTTTTCATATTCATTTTGTCGAACATAATATCAAACGTTCTTCTGTGCTGAGATGCACTGAGGTAGAGAAAGATCTCCCTGCAGAGGGCAGAGTGTTTCTACACTGGTGCAAGAACCGTTCAGGGACAATGTTTTTTCTCGATTGAAGTGGCTCATGTGAATGTGGAAATAGCAACCTGGCTGGATCCTCAGTGCACATATTATTTAAGATTGACTGCCAATTAGCATGGTACACATTTATGTCCTATGTTGTATCATAACTGTTGCACATTTGGTTTAAAATGTTAAGAAATTTCTACGTGCCCCATCGTATGCTACTGATACAATTTTGAAGTTATAGCTGTAGTAATAATAGTCTTTATATAGCAGTCCAAAACCTCAAAATGCTTTACATATAAAACATCCAATCTAGAGGTTATGTAAGAGGTTTGACATCCAATCTAGAGGTTATGGAAGCATGCACTAGCTTGTCTGCATCACATTAGACTAGCATGTTTCATTATAACTCTTTGTCTCAAATGATAATATGGTATTTTAGTGTTTGTATGGAAAATAAATAAGGGTCCTTAGCTTTCGTTTTTGTTTTCACAGAATAGACATCTACGTCTAGAGTGAAGTAAGCAACCGTATATCGCAACACTGTTTAATCTGATGGTCATAGAGTGCTGATTTAACTTCTACAGTAGTTTCTCCTGCGAGGCAAATTACAGGTTTATATGCATGCGCTTCTCTGTAAGATGATGTTTATTTAGCATTTACGGAAGGAGTCTCCAGTGTCAGTGCTGTGTAACAGTCAGAGGTAAAGCTGTAACTTTAACTCTTCTAACATGGTAAAGATTTCAGGATAGAAGACTTTGAGTATTGCAGTTTCTTTGTAACATGACAAGCTGCTTTATTTATTTCTTTTTACAGAGAGGCTGGTGACAGAATGCTATAATGTAAGTGATAACAGGAAGTAACTTTTTTTTTCCACAGACATTCCACAACATTAAAGGTAATGATAAATGAATAAACATTGATGTTGTTCTTGAATAAATACAAAATTGCTAGTGTTGGCAAAACTCTGTGGTACAAGAGGAATAAAAGACTTTGGGGAAATGCTGTAATGGAAAATAATTAACTTTGGGGTAGTTGTAGTAAAGTTACATCAATCAGGATGTTATCACTCACATTTCCAGAACCCTTAAAAGAGCTGTTTTCAATCAACTCTCTACTTTCCTCACACAGAATAACCTTCTGGACACCAAGCAGTCTGGCTTCATAAGCAGTCACTCTACAGAGATCTTCTTTTCATCACCGAAGACTTACGGCTAGCAAGCTCAACCTCAAGATCATCTGTCCTCAACTTACTTGACCTCTCTGCTGCCTGCCTTTGACACTGTGAATCGTCAAATCCTCCTGTCAACTCTCTCTGGACTAGGCATCACCGGAATAGTTCTGCGCTGGGTGGAATCCTATCTCTCAGGCAGATCCTTCAAGATATCATGGAGGGGAGGGGTATCTGAATCTCAGCAACTCACAAGTGGGGTTCCCCAGGGGGTCAGTTCTGGGTTCAGTGCTCTTTCCTATTTATACTACATCTCTTAACACTTCTCATAACACTGCCATGCTGATGACACTCAGCTCTATTTGTCCTTCTAGCCTGAAGATCCATCCGTCTCTGCACGTATCTCTGCCTGCCTGACATCTCAGACTGGATGAAGGATACACCACCTTAAGCTCAACTTGGCAAAACCCGTCTGTGTATCAGTGCCTGCCCCTCAATCAACCACAACCTCATAGCACAGCTTGGCTCAACCAACCTCAAACCAACCAGGACAGCCAGAAACCTTGGGGTGACTCGATGACCACTTGAACTTCACAGACCACATTTCAACAACTGCAATGTCCTGTAGGTTCATTCAGTACAACATCAAGAAAATCAGACTCTACCTCACTAATCAGGCTACACAACTACTAGTCCAGGCTCATGTTATCTCAAAACTGGACGATTGCAACGCACAACTCCCAGGCCACCCAGCCAGCTCCATCAAACCCCTTCAAATGAGTCAGAATGCAGAAGCCCACCTTGTTTTCAACCAGCCCAAAAGGACCCATGTCACACCCCTCTTCATCTCCCTCCACTGGCTTCCTGTAGCCACCCGTATCAAATTCAAGGCCTCAATGCTCACGTATATGACTTTGTCTGGAACAGCAGCCTCCCTACCTCAACACCCTCCTTGAGGTTTATGTGATCGGTTAATGACCGACACTTAGTAGTGACTACTCAGTGATTTTTGTATGGTAGCACTACTCGTATTGTTCTCTGCTTGATATATCGGTTTTCTTCCTTTTTTGTATCTCCTCAGGTGTAAGTCACTTTGGATAAGTGTCTGCTAAATAAATGAATGTAAATATAAATGTTCATTTGTTTCACTCTTTCCACATCATCATGCCATCCCATCATTGATTATTGTCCTATAACAGCACAGCCCATTGTGTTTTATTCCTTTGCAGGTAGAGTTTGTTTAGGAGACAGAACATTTTATCCGTGCAAGCGTTTATGCCTTTAGGCCAAGGGCATAACCCTTAGGGCGGCTGTGGCTCAGTCGGTAGAGCGGGTTGTCCACTAACCGTGGGGTTGGCGGTTCGAATCCCGGCCCGGGTGATCCCATGCCGAAGTGTCCTTGGGCAAGACACTGAACCCTAAGTTGCCCCCGATGGCAAGCTAGCACCTTGCATGCAGCTCTGCTACCATTGGTGTGCGAATGTGGTCTCATTAGTAAGTCGCTTGTAAATGTAAAAATGATATTTCAGTAAAGCTGCTTTGAGACAATGTACCATTGTAAAAAGCGCTATACAAATTGATAAATTAATAACCATGGTATGGACATTGGGGGGGTCAACAAACTCCATGGGAGGATATAGAAGTGAATGTAACATTAATGGTCAAAACCAGAACTGACGTTAGCCTAGCCTACATCGTGGTTGTGCAAATATCAACAGTTAACTGACGTTCTTTAGAACAAACCAAGCCATGGTATGATGCCTTCTATACTAAACTAAGGTTACCTACTGTTTACCTACTATTTCCCCCAAAGAATGCGTAGTTACGCCCATGCTTTAGGCAATCTTTCATTTTGTGTAGTTGAGCTAATGAATCTGTTTAAACTGAACCTTGTGGGAAACCATATAAAGCAAGTGTTTAAGCTTTGGATCATTTCCATCTAATGCAAACAAACGGTCTGGCCGGTACAATAGAAACCACAGAGTGTTTTGGAATGCACTCAGTTGAAACAGTTGACTCGTTTAGTATAATGCTTCGGGAAACTTCAGACTGAAATACTTCACACTTGTTATTCCTACTTTCAAGCAATCAAAATAGGTCCATTGCACCAATATCAATAAGTGCCTGAGATGTTGTTGGCAAGCGGATTTTATATTCCTCCAGGTTAACAAATAGGCTACTTGAACTGAGTGGCTATTATGAGGAGTAAATGTGGTATGTGCTTTCCAGAAAGAAAAAAAAGGAAAAGAAGAAAAACACCAGTCTACGGTGGCGGGTTATAAAAATGAGCTCTGCAGATGGCAGAAGGCTCTCATTTGGATGGCTCCTCAAACTGGCCCAGAGTTCTCTGTACTGCATTTTGTGGACCTCACGACTTTTCTAGGACTTTTAAAGTGAGTGTAAAGACTCAGGACATTTAACAACTTTCCCCAGATTGTTTTGAGCATCGTGTAATCGTTTTTATTAGGAAAATGAGTCGCCTTTGCATCATACTGTTGCTGATTATGTGTATTGGTCAGATTCACAGCATTTATGGGCAGGTGAGTGAAGATCGCAATTTTTTATTGTTTGATTTTATTTCTTTACACAAACATTGATCAATTTTATGATGCAAGCCAAGAAGGTATGTTTGTACTATATTCATACAGTTAATCCTAGGGTTATGATATCAAGTTTCAGTTTTTAGTCACATCATTTTTTTTAAAGATAAAGTTTGTATTAATGTGTAATTGTGGGTATAAGTTGTGTAAATAAAATAAAAATGTGAGATTATAATTAATATATATATATATATATATAAAGATACACATCAAAGAAACATCTTATGCTTTCATGTGTAACCTGAACATGAAGATGAATATGTTCTGTTTGAGGCAAAATATTTGCACAGGAAGTGTTTAAAAGGGCAAAGACCCCATAGCTCTCTCTCTCTCTCTCTCTCTCTCTGTCTGTGTGTGTGTGTGTAAAAGAGAGGTCAACAGAGATGACAAGCACTTATACAAAAACTCTATACATGCTGAACATACCAGTCTAACTTCTGTTTATGAGCACATACTGTACATTATAGGTAGGTAGGTAAGAGGCAAGGTAAAAGGCTTGGAATTTGTTGGAATAAATATATTAATAAAAATAAAATAACATAATAATAATAACTATAATAATAATAATAATAATAATAATAATAATAATAATAATAATAATAATAATAATAATACATATAGTTGTAAGCAGAAATTACGGGGCCACTGATTAAATTTTGTGAAAATCGGACAAACAGTCTAGGAGGAGTTTGAAAAAGTAGGTTATACAGAAAATTCTAAATGGCAGAAAAAATTTCATGACAGAAAACATTATGTGGTGCATTTCACTCAGCACAAGTCAAGGAATCAAAGGGAAAAAATTAGTCTCTAAAGCTTACAGTTCAAAAGTTATTAGCATAAACGTGTGTGCAAATTTGACCTGTTGGTGGTGCTAGAAAGTTTGAGATAGCAGCTCGAAATTTGCGATGGAAACATTTCAGACTGTCTCCTATCTGTGTGCCAAATTTCAGAATTTACGGAATGTACGGTTATAACGATTACAATATAAATCATCATCGTCATCATCCACCTCACAAGTCATTAACCAATCACTAATCAGCTAACATATTTTAATACTAAATAGTTTTAGATTTTCAAACTTTTTAAGTAAAAAAAAAAAAATCCAACACCTGTCACTAATTTCCCCCTTAAACTTAAAATCTGGTTGTGCCAGCTTTAGCATCAATAACTTCAGCCAAACGCTTCCGATAACTGTAGAGCAGTCTATCACTTACTTCTAGGACTAGGATTTACTCCTACGCTTTGGATTGTTGTTTTGCTGCATAATCCAGCTGCGCTCGTGTTTCAATTTACAGACAGAAGTCCGGATATTCTCCTTTAGGATTTTCTGGTAGAGAGCAGAATTCATGTTTCGATCAATTATTGCAAGTTTCCCAGGCCCTGAAGAAGCGCAGCATCCCTACACCATCACACTGCCTCCACCATGCTTGACTGTAGTTATGATGTTCTTTTTGAGGAGTTCGGTGTTTGGTTTACGTCAGATGTTACGGGACTCCTGTCTTCCAAAGAGTTCCACTTTTGACTCATCAGTCCACAGAACATTCTCCCAAAAGCTTGTAGGATCATCAAGGTGTGTTTTGGCAAAATTCAGACAAGCCTTAATGTTCTTCTGGGTTAGCAGTGGTTTTTATCTCGTCACTCTTCCATGGATGCCATTTTTGCTCAGTGTCTTTCTGATAGTGGAGACATAGTCTGAGTCTGATAGTGACGAGGCCTGTAGCTCCTTTAATTTGGGCTCTTCTGTGACTTCCTGGATGAGACGTTGCTGTGCTCTTGGAGGAATTTCACTATTGTGCCGAGTTTTTCCTTTTGGAGATAATGGCTCTCATTGTGGTTCTTTGGAGTCCCAGAGACCTTCTTCCTCATCATTTCTGGAATTTCTACCATCTTTGGTATAGTGCGGAGGTCTTCAACAAGGGGTCCGCGACCCCTAGGGGGTCCGCGGAGGTATTGCATGGAGGTCGCGGAAGTTTTGGTACCAGTTTGATATAACACAATTTCATACAATATATATAATTAGGGGGTCCCCGCTCCATCTCGCCATCAGTTTGGGGGTCCTTGGCCTGGAAAACATTGAAGACCCCTGGTATAGTGTGTTACTGGGTAAGACCTTCTATCCAACATCCTGCTGTTGAAAAAGTTCTGTTTAAGTGATTTGATTGAACAGGGTTTGCAGTAATCAGGCCTGGTTGTGTCTAGTCCAGCTGAACCTCCAGCTTCATAGATTTGGGGAATTCGTAACTACAGGGGCAAATAAATTTTCATACAGGCGCAGGATAAAAAATTTTGGCGTCAATAAAGAACATTTAAAAGCTGAATTTTGTGTTTACTCAGGTCACCTTTGTTTCATCTTAGATTTAGTTTTAATTTCTGAAACCATTTTGTATGAGATATACACAAAAAAACTGAAGAAATCACACCACTGTATACACGTACAGAATATATACAGTTTTACTATACTATAATCTTATGTACTTTAGGTGACTGTAGTATATTTCTATAAGGGAAATGTTCTAGAAGGTTGAGTCAGTCTGCAATAACTGTGTAATTATACTGTAAATAAAATGAAATGTTTTGCAGAAGCCTTAAAAAAAGAGCGCACTGTCGAATTGCATTACTCTCTCTTTCTGCACTGATCCATCATAACTCCATGCTTCATAATCAACAAACAAGATGTTTTCACAGGATGTGCAAATATTTTGCTTACTTACATAAGTCCTGCAAGATGAAAACATGAGGGGAAAGCGCCCTTCCTCTTAATTTTAATTTTAATTTTTCATTTTTATCAATTTGTATAGCGCTTTTTACAATGGTACATTGTCTCAAAGCAGCTTTACAGAAATATCATTTTTACATTTACAAGCGACTTACTAATGAGAGCACATTCACACACCAATGGTAGCAGAGCTGCATGCAAGGTGCTAGCTTGCCATTGGGGGCAACTTAGGGTTCAGTGTCTTGCCCAAGGACACTTCGGCATGGGATCACCCGGGCCGGGATTCGAACCGCCAACCCCACGGTTAGTGGATTAATGGACAACCCGCTCTACCGACTGAGCCACAGCCGCCCTAATGGAAGCCAATGAGAAGCAAGAAACCCTGCATGCACAGTATTGTGAATGTTAGAGGCTGAACTGAAACACTATCCCATAATGCTCAAAATAAACAACATACAGCAATATTTCAGATTCTGAAGATAAATTAAAGAGGATGGGCTCCATTTTGAGTCTAGGTTGCTTCCTCGTGTTATCTCAGGGAGATTGATGTTCTCCCGGTGTCTGTGTTGGTTTCTTATGGTTTCCTTGCTGGCCTCCAACCTTCCAAAAATATGCTGGAAGGTAGATTGGTGACTCTAAATTGCCCCTAAGTCTGCTTGGTTTCCTGCAATAGACTGCCATCCTATCCTGGGTTGGACTGCAGATCCACCACGACCCTGACCAGGATAAATCACTAACTGAATATCCATCCATCCATCCATCTTCAACCTCTTACTCCTTTTCAGGGTCACGGGGGAACCTGGAGTCTATCCCAGGGAGCATCAGGCACAAGGCGGGGTACACCCTGGACAGGGTGCAAGTCCATCACAGGGCACAATCACATACACACTCACACACACATTCATACACTACGGACACTTTAGACACGCCAATCAGCCTAACATGCATGTCTTTGGACTGGGGGAGGAAACCGGAGTACCCGGAGTAAACCCCCGACACACGGGGAGAACATGCAAACTCCGCCCACACATGGCCCTCACTAACTGAATATGAATGAGTAAATTAATACACTATATGGCCAAAAGTTTTTGGATACCATCACACCCATATGTGGTTCTTCCTCAAACTGTTTCCACAAAGCTGGAAGCACATAATTGTATAGATTATCTTTGTATGCTGTAGCTTTACAATTTCCCTTCACTGGAATTAAGAAGCCCAAACCTGTTCCAGCATGACAATGTGCCTGTGCATAAAGCGAGCTCCATGAAGACATGGTTTGAAGACAAGGTTGGAGTGGAAGAACTTGAGTGTCCTGCACAGAGCCCTGACCTCATCCCCACTGAACACCTTTAGGATGAACTGGAACACCGACTAAACCCCAGATCTCCTCACCCAACATAAGTGACTGACGGCCTTCCCAGAAGAGTAGAGGTTATTGTAACAGCAAATGTGGGGCTAAATCTGGAATGGTATGTTCAACAAGAACACATGTCAGATGTCTACAAACGTTTGGCCAATGTAATGTATTTCCAATCAATTCCATTGGAAAAATTCATTATCAAGAAAGTCATCCACCTTGTTCCTGTTTATTACACCAGCTACTGGATTTCCTGTGTGCCTTTTCAAACACTTCTGATGACGCATCATCAAATCTCATTAAGTGCAATCAGTTAACACAACAGTCAGCGACTGGCTGTGTGAATCTACACTCTAGGCTAGAAAGAAATCAGCCCCAGCTTCTATTTCTTACACATGATATTGTTACATTTGGGCGGCTGTGTCTCAGTCGGTAGAGCGGGTTGTCCACTAATCGTGGGGTTGGTGGTTCAAATCCCGGCCCGGGTGATCCCATGCCGAAGTGTCCTTGGGCAAGACACTGAACCCTAAGTTGCCCCCGATGGCAAGCTAGCACCTTGCA
>JAFFST010046652.1:23375-33491 GCA_022414735.1 Noturus placidus
ATTTTTTTTTTTTTTTTTTTTTAAATACGATGATGTGGATGGCAATGTTTTGTAATACGACTTATTTCTTTTATTTTTTATTGTCATTTAAACTAATCCTGTTCCCAAAACTCTAAAGAAGTAGGGTTGGAGTCTTGCCAACAGTTTTCAGTCTAGCATTTCAACATTGCCCTCGCTGTTTCCTACTTCTGAGCAAATCAGCAAAATTGCTTCGAGTGAACCACATCAGGACTGAACCTTCGTTTTTTCGGAGCATGTAAAGCTCTGTTCATTCACCTCACGAGCACAATCTAGTCTTTCAGCTCCGAGCTCCGTCCTCCATTTACAGGTGACGTCATGCATGTCATGAAGCCAGACACTGCATCATTCACATCTGAACACAGGCCACGGAATAAAACCGCCACATGCTTTAATCGTGTACAGGACTGGCAAGTAGACGGATTAGGAGAAGTAGAGCTGCTAGGGTTGTAAATAAATAAATAAATAAATAAATAAATAAATAACTGTAGGTGATTGATGGTCTGAAATTGATGAATAAATCTCATTGCTCAGTAATCCTTAAGCATAAGATGTAGATTATATATAGGGCGGCTGTGGCTCAGTTGGTAGAGCGGGTTGTCCACTAATCCACTAATCGTAGGGTTGGTGGTTGTAATCCCGGCCCGGGTGATCCCATGCCGAAGTGTCCTTGGGCAAGACACTGAACCCTAAGTTGCCCCCAATGCAAGCTAGCACCTTGCATGCAGCTCTGCTACCATTGGTGTGCGAGTGTGTCTCATTAGTAAGTCGCTTGTAAATGTAAAAATGATATTTCTGTAAAGCTTCTTTGAGACAATGTACCATTGTAAAAAGCGCTATACAAATTGATAAATTAATTAATTTAATTATACACCAATGAGTGAATATCAATTAGTTATTCTGTCAATGTTATGTTATCCTGGTTACCAAATATATATGCAGATCCAAAGATTTTTTTTCAAGTACAAGCACACAAACTCTTTGAAAGCTGTATTATGATTAACTGCCAAACCGAACAGTGGTCCTCTTCATACCTGTGTTGTATACCCCATTGCTGTTATAGATAAATAATCAACTCTGAGCTATAACAGTAACTCTGCTTCATGTTGGGCCACGTCACATTACCATGTCATTCATTATTTTCCTATAACAGCACACCCCCTTTGTGTTTTCTTCCTTGCTTGACCCTCTGAACTCCAAGAGACTCCAAGGAAGTGGGTCCAGATTACATTCCTTCCGACAGACAGACAGACAGACAGACAGATAGACAGATAGATAGATAGATAGATAGATAGATAGATAGATAGATAGATAGATAGATAGATAGATAGATAGTTTATTGATCCCCCAGGGGGAAATTCAAGCACATTTCCTATTAGTCTCACTGCAATTATTAAGTAAGATAGTAATATGCTTGAAGATGAAAAACATCAATAAGCCTGGAGTTTAAGGAGTTCTGCTTGCTATCTTGGCAAGTCACTACATCACAGCACTGTGTCTGTTCCCGCAGGAATGTCTCAGCACTCAGGAGCTGCAAAGTTCCCTACGCCAAGCACAAAAGCTGCTCGCATCACACGAGACCTCGTACCTGCAGAGTCTCCGCAGCCTGAAGAGGAAAATCAGCCAGCTGCAGAACAGCACGGCTCGTGTGGCAGCCAAACCCAGTGATGGTAAGAGCTTCTAATAATTATCGTCAGTTTGTGAGGGGAAAAAAACAAAACAAAAATAAAACCACAGTGGATGTAATAATGCATTTACTCTGTTTCTACACAGCTTCCTGTCCAAAACTGGATGCTCCCCTCAATGGACGGAAATTGGGGAAGGTTCTACTGCCGGGTCATGAGGTTCACTTCCTGTGTGACTTAGGCTACGAGCTGGTGGGCTCGGAGACTCGGCAGTGTAAGGAGTCGCTCACCTGGAGTGGCCAACATCCCACCTGCAAGGGTCAGTAATACACATGAGGAAATAAATACATTAGACCAATTTACCTTAAAGAAGTGGTTATAAGGCTACATAACCCTATAGAAGTCTTTTATGCCAGCTGTTTGTACTGCGTCTCTTTATTTATTTTGATGCCAAGTTGACATACCTGAGTGATGTGACGTAGTTTTGTTAGCATAAGCTTATGACACTCAAATGTGTTCAAAGGGCTTCATAACACCTACTTAAGCCCTATATGGCAACTGACGTAAAGCTACCTAAACATTTATAAAGGCTTTTCTGTGTCAGCTGTTGAGCTGCTTTTGTCGGTTTTGTGGTCTGACAACGTACTGTGCTCACAGGGCTACATAACATCCATATAAGCCCTATATGACAACTGACATAAGTCTAAATAAGCATAACGTATGTCAGCTGCCGGGCTGCTTTTATCAATTTGACATTAAGTCGACATAATTGTGTGAAGTGAGAGGTTGATGTTGACATAAGGTTGTTATATGACACTTTACTGTGTTCACAAGGCTGTGTGACACCCATATAAGCCGCCCTATATGGCAACTGACAAGTCTACATTAGCGTTTATAAAGGCTTGTTTTAATGTATGTCAGCTGTTGGGCTGCTTTCTCGTCAAGTTGACATAACACCTATGTGAAGTGATGTGATGGAATCTGTTGACATAATGATGTTATGACATTTTACTGTGTTCCTAGAGCTACATAAGCATCTACATAAGCCCTTTATGACAACTGACATAAAGTTACATGAACATTTATAAACTTATAAGGCTTATTTGTCATTAAAATAGCATTGTGTCAGTTGTTGAGATGTTCTGATGGACAGTAAATCAGCTCAGAATGTGTCATAACCACCTTATGTCATCTATATGATCTATGTTACTTGATTCAGACGTGGATATTTTAAAATCTGTTGGGAATGAGCCTTTAGAAATGTTGATGTAGGTTTATATCCTTATGTAGCTGTATAAACACCGCCCTTACGTTGACTTTTTACCAACGTTTGCAGAGCGAAAACGTTACAAAGGCCCATATTTTTTGTGCAGCATGCCAAAGTTTTTGGATTAGGTCCTGTGTCACGGTCGCTTTCTCACTCCTTATACACGTCGAGCCTCATTACTCATCTTTTCTCAACTTCACCCGTCACCCTCACTTCCCTCATCATTGCTTTTATTTCTTCCTGTCTCTAAAATGCTCTTTTACACATCGCTTACATTATCACCCACATTGTTCCCCGGGAAAAGAAGTTTCCCATTTCACACGCTCCTCGGTATGATTGAATTTCATTTGGCTTCTGTATTTTTTTTTTTCTTCTTTTTTTTTGTCCCAGCACATTGTTTTACACACCATTTAATTCCAGACAGCAGTCCAACAAGTCGATTAGGCTCAGGGAACGCTCCATCGGCACGAGAGAAAGCTGGCTGTGAAAGCACACAGCACAGGACATACTTTACTTAATCTCTGCATCAGTATCATAGTCTAAAGTTACACGAAAGCTATCAGAGCTCTGCATACCTTAATGCATCTGCTTGGTGTTAGGGATAGATTAATGACTGAATTCCTGTCTTTCCTCAGAAATAAACGAATGTACCTCTTCACCCTGTGCCAATGGGGGTTCATGCACAGATGAAGTGAATGGATTCACATGTGCTTGTGCCAGAGGATGGGCTGGACCTACATGCCAATCTCCAACACCAACATGTGAGGCTATTGAGATTCTTTTAAAAACAAGCCATTCAGTTTTAATTCATATATTTCTCCCCAAACACTTACTTTGTATTGATAATTTACTTTGGGCGGCTGTGGCTCAATTGGTAGAGTGGGTTGTCCACTAATCGTAGGGTTGGAGGTTCGATTCATGGCCCGGATGAGTCTACATGCTGAAGTGTCCTTGGGCAAGACACTGAACTCTGAGTTGCCCCCGATGGCAAGTTAGCGCCTTGCATGGCAGCTCTGCTCCCATTGGTGTGAGTGTGTGTGTGAATGGGTGAATGAGACACAGTGTAAAGCACTTTGGATAAAAGCACTATATAAGTGCGCCATTTACCATTTACCATTTGATAACATGAACTTATCGAGACACTGGAAGATCCTGGTCCATTCAGCTCTCCTGGACCTGTATGAGCTGTCTCAGGTGTCCTGCCTCTGGACGGAGCTCTCATCTGCTCCAATTCCAGACTGCTGGGACTATGGCTTCTTCTGAGACATATAAATTTCATATAAATCAATAATTAACTCTTTCATAATATCTATTGTCACCCAGATGAGGATGGGTTCCCTTCTGAGTCTGGTTCCTCTCAAGGTTTCTTCCTTTTAAACATCTGAGGGAGTTTTTTCCTTGCCACTGTCGCCACTCAGTGGCTTGCTCAGTTGGGATAAATTTGCACCTTAATATCTGTAGACCGTGTTTGTATATTTTTGTAAAGCTGCATTGAGACAATGTCTATTGTAAAAAGCGCTATACAAATAAAATTGTATTGAACCGAATTGAATAACGCTAATGTAGATACACTTTTTTTTTTAAAGCCATTCTCAAACTTCCCCTGGCTGTTCTTTTCCTGGCTGCTCAGTCCTTCACTATCCTCAACACAAACTGAAGGAAATCTTGGACAACAAACAAACAAACAAACAAACAAACTTGTGCATTACGTCTTGGTTTGTGCATTTACTTCTGCAACAGCACTGATGTCTGTTTCTGACCGTGTTTTTTAAATTGTTGGCATCTTTAGACTCGGTGTGATCTGCCCAAGCATAAAGACATGTTTGTTTTCCAAGTAGACAACCTGGCTTGTCTGTACGTCGCTGTGGATAAAAGCGTCTGCCAAATGCTGTAAATGTAAATAAAGCAAAACAAAATTCTGCACTACACATCTGGAAAGCACACATTTAGAACAATGATCTTTTCAATTCATCACGAATGAGACTGTTTTTAGGTCTCATAACACCCTGCTAAACACTATAAATATACATTTATATACACTTTTAAAAAAATGAATAATAAAAAAACTATGAACAGTTCAGTTTGTCTTGACACAGTGACACAATGTGTCGCATGAAAAGCTTTTCAAGAGATGTGTATTTTCTACACTCTATAATCCTTATAGGCTTTTTTGCTTATCTCGACTGGTTTGAAACAGATTTAAAGGTGCAGTCTGTAATTCTGGAAAGTATTTCTAGACCTGTAATAATCATAGAATTTCAACAATACATTTACATTTATTCACTTAGCAGACGCTTTTATCCAAAGCGACTTACAAATGAGACACACTCACACACCAATGGTAGCAGAGCTGCATGCTAGGTGCTAGCTTGCCATCGGGGGCAACTTAGGGTTCAGTGTCTTGCCCAAGGACACTTCGGCATGGGATCACCCGGGCCGAGATTCGAACCACCAACCCTACGATTAGTGGATTAGTGGACAACCCACTCTACCGACTGAGCCACAGCCGCCTTTGTATATGTTATACTTTGTGTAACATATGATTCACAATACAGCCATGTAACAGACCTGAGTAGCTTCTTTATTTTTTTTAGGCTTCTCTTTGACGTTTTTTTCCGGCCCAGAAATCTCTTTCAACTACTGCATGCCCTATTAAAGTGTACACTACAGTATGTGTATGCAGACGATACCTTAATTGTTTTCCACCTTATCATTCTCTTCCAGCAGTTTTTGTCACCACAACCGACATCTCTGCTGCCACCTCTGGAGCTGCAGCTGCCACCACGTTTCCTTTAACAACTCTGCTTCCATTTGTGCAGCCGTCCAAGTGCAGCCAGGTCCAGGGCACCACACACTGCACCTGTGAAGCAGGATATACCATTTCAGGCCGGGACACCGGCATTTGCACAGGTGTGCACTGGTCATTCCTGATAAAAATCTGAATATTACTGAGATGTGTACAGTACTTCACAAACTCTGCTTCTCTAGACTCAGGGGCTCGAGTCAGATTCTGCTGCTTGAGACGCTGGACTAAACTCTGAATTCGATTTGAACTGTAAAATCTATAAAATCTATGGGACTATAGAGTCAGCTTGACTAGAAACTATAAACCAATCTGTGGTTTGTGACTCAATTTGATTCAGACTCTAGTTCTAGAGACTGTGGATTCAACTCGGACTAATAATGGATGATAAAATGACACACCAGAATACTGTCATCCTGTGTTTTTGGTATTTTCTCAGACATTGATGAGTGTGAGGTGTTCCATAACGGGCTGGCAGGTCGTTTGTGTGTGCATGCTTGTGTTAACACCCCGGGTGGCTACCGCTGTTCATGCCCAGCTGGCTACGACGTGAGCCGAGACGGCCGAGGCTGCAGAGGTGAGTCACCCCAAGCTTGCCACCATTTGCTTTCTATTTGTTAAAGCGAAAAGAAGCTAAATCTAGATGTTTACTATGCATGCACACTTTCTCCTGATCCTACATACAGATATCGATGAGTGCTCCACAAGGCAGAACAACTGCACCCATGATCGGCTGTGTATTAACACGTATGGAGGTTTTCAGTGCGTAAAGGTGGAGTGTCCACGCATCCGAAATGTGACCTATGTCAAAACCTCATCCACGTAAGTATATTGATAGCCTATGACGATCTAAGTCACTGTTCAGTAATACGCTCGCAAATAATATCTACTGGACAGAGCCGTGCCTCTCAAGCATATTCCAGCCAGATTCACCTGGAGTCCGACCAAAATCGCAGTGAATTCCATTAACATTTATTCATTTAGCCGACGCTTTTATCCAAAGCGACTTACAAATGAGACACACTCACACACCAATGGTAGCAGAGCTGCATGCAAGGTGCTAGCTTGCCATCGGGGGCAACTTAGGGTTCAGTGTCTTGCCCAAGGACACTTCGGCATGGGATCACCCGGGCCGGGATTCGAACCACCAACCCTACGATTAGCGGATTAGTGGACAACCCGCTCTACCGACTGAGCCACAGCCGCCCGAATTCCAAATTGAGATTATTTATCTCGGGTTTACATTTTAAGCTTTAGATTAGGAAAGAACCGCTTTCTATAAATACCACCTTGTCGTAACTAGTATCATTCAAACAATTCACCTCAATGACCAGTCAATTCAATTCGGACCCTAATATACGTTTTCCCATTCTGTTTGTATTCATTGAACCAGGCGCTGTGAAAGGAACCCCTGCCCTGTGGACAATAAAGCATGTTCTCGAGCTCCTAACTCCATCTCATACCACCACATGTCACTGGTGTCAAATCTCTCGGCTCCGCGGGTCATGTTCCGGGTTTCGGCCGTGCGGATGATTGGAGATACTCTGCGTTTCGCTGTGCTAGGGAGCCGTGGGCGACGCCATTTCAGCATCCAGCGTTCGGACCGGCAGACCGGAGAGCTGCTTCTGCTCAACCCCTTGCAGGGCCCTGACACCCTTGAGGTAGAGGTGGAGATGAGCGAGCTGGAGAAGAGGGCACTGATTGGGCGCTACATCACCAAGATCACCATCTTCATCTCACAATATGAGTTCTAGGTCTGGAGTTCAAGAGGAACACGTAATATTGTTGTCTATAATAATAATAATCATCACAATCATCAGATTTGACACTGTCTATATACTGTATGATAAATCCAGTTGAAGTTCTGGCTTACAGTGGAGTCCAAAAGTCTGAGTCCAGTTTTTATTTAGTCTATTATTCAATGGAAAACTAATTTTTAAAGGAGCAGTGTGTGGTTTTTAGCGCCTTCTGCTGCCTGTGAGATGAACTGCAAATTTTTAAAAAAAATAATAACTGACCAGGCCTCACCTTCCCTCCAAACTGACTTCACTCCTTCTGTTGCCTCTTTAATTTTATTTAATATTTTTTATACAAAAAAAATGGGCAGGGCTGAGCAGCTCTCAGAGGCGGTGCCAATTTACAGGCCAGAGAACCAACCAACCACCCACCCAACGCTTGGCAATATCGCAAATCTTTTTCTTTCTTTTTTTTTCCCCAAATGTGTTTTTGAAGTTGATTATTCATGATATTATTGATATTATCCCAGACATAGAAACACTTTTAGAAATTACAAACTGCACCTTTAAGTCCAAAACATTTATTACAGATGTAGTCGTTATTAGTGCTAATTAACTCTGTGAGTTATAAATGTGTGCATGTTGCCATTTTAATATAAATATAACTGATAGGATAATTTTTAAGAAAACAAAATCCTATAATAATAATAATAATAATAATAATAATAATAATAATAATAATAATAATAATAATAATAATAAGCCAACAGCTAATGTTAACCAATATCCTGTAGTGTGTGAACTGGATAATGGGTTCCACGCTAGTGTTCTGTGAACAGTTCTTGTGTGTGGATTCAGACGTTTGGACTTCTATGCCAAGTATTTAGTTGTGCAATCTTGTTAATCAAAAAAAAAATAAAAAGAAACATTTATTATTTATTTATTTCCCCAAACTTGTAGCTAATTGTACACGTTGTAGACGTTCTCTTAACCAGTGTCTCACTGCCTCTATACATGTCTGTAAAAGCAAATGTACTGAATGACACCAGACTGATCTGTAATAATATCCAACGTTCGGATTCTTCCAGTGGGAGTTAAAGCTATAGCATGGCTGACAGCTGGATCACCTCTGCACTCAAACAGAGCAAATGAGCTACGTTGTATACACACACACACACACACACACACACACACATTTACTGTATCTGCCATAATATTGTGTGCAAGAATTCCTGACGTGACTGAACTGAACTATTTACAAGGCTTGTGATAGTTAAGGCTCTATATGTCATGACTGTAGAGACATACTGGACATACTTGTGATTGCTTATCTCAATTTAGAGCTTTTCACTGTTGAGATCTCCCACAGATGTTACAGCATGACAAAGATGTCAAGAAAACGTAGGTTTTGTCTAGCGTGAAAGCTTTTACGACTGGAAAGATGACCGTTGTGGTCATGTACAAGATGAGAAAAATGAATCAAACGCAAAAAGGACATTTATTTAGGGGCCAGATGTGTGTGGAAGAGAGAACTCTTCTAAAAATGGATCGCTCATGGTGTCAATTAAAGTCATGGATGTGTCTGGTCACTCATTGGTCAATGGCGTTTGTTCATGGGTATGAATTTTTTGTCACCGGGCCTAAAGGACCTTTAAAAAAAATAGTCACCCTCGGTGATGAAGAGATTACAGAACCTGGGTGTCATGTACCCTTTTAAACACAGACAAAGGTTGGATGCTTAGACCGTTCTTCTTACTACATAAATTATGAATGGACTAAAATTGCACTTCTTGGCAAGACATTAACCCTGGCACACAAATCTCTGCTTTACTCCAGGTCAAAGAGATGCGGTGTTCTTGTACATTAATACAGACTAACAGAAATGACTCATGAATGTGTTGTATGTTCATTAAACCTTTGATTGAATCCATGACAACAAATCAGCATCTCTGGCCAATGATTCAGCTATGAGATATGATGTTCTGTCTTCAAATCACACATAGAGGTATTGATTCGGCAGCGACGTGTGAGTCTGGGTGTGTTTCGCATGCCACTGGATCACTACAGATCAGTGAAAGGGACAGCACATGGAAGAATGGAGTGTATGAATGTCTGAATGCATCCTGTTGACGTTGAAAAGGCTGAATAGAGAGAGATACACACCGTCCCCCCTAGTCATTTTTGTGTTTCTGCTCGGGGCCTCCTATTTTTCAGCTGTCAGAGACATCACTCCGTGCTGAAAGACTCTTTTCCCCCTTCATTCAATCCGACTGTCTGTCTGACTGCATCTCTGAATGCACACTGTCATACTCAGAGAGAGAGAGAGAGAGAGAGAGAGAGAGAGAGAGAATTGAATTTTCAAACCATCTTTATTACAATTACTAAAAACTCATCCTATCAATTCTCACTTCGTTAAAAAAATTTAAATATGAAAAGAATAAAATCAAGGACAATTATATATATATATATATAAACTTAGATAATGACTACACACAAAGCCCCTTTATAACGCCACATCAAATAAGAAAAGAAAGAAAGCGAGAGATAGATAGATGGATAGATAAAGAGATAGATAGATAGATAGATAGATAGATAGATAGATAGATAGATAGATAGATAGATACAGTGGTGTGAAAAAGTGTTTGCCCCTTCCTCATTTCCTGTTCC
>JAFFST010046652.1:119435-147679 GCA_022414735.1 Noturus placidus
CACACATACATAGTGTATATATGTGCTATAATATTATATATATATATATATATATATATATATATATATATGACACACAGTGTATATATGTGCTATAATATATTATATATATGACACACACACAGTGTAAATATGTGCTATAATATATTATATATATGACACACATACAGTGTATATATGTGCTATATTATATATATATATATATATATATATATATATGACACACACACAGTATATATATATATATGCTATAATATATATATATATATATATATATATAGACACACACACATACACATATATAGTGTCTATATGTGCTATATAACATCTTTAATATCTAATCAACACACATGGCTTGTTGACATGACCTTAAAACACAACATTAAGCTAAGACGTTAAAATATAAACGCTGGATTTTAAGAAAATAAACACAAAAACAGCTAATCGTTTCAGTGTGAGCTTCAGAAAAATAAAAACCCCTGAACACTTACATGCAAAGCGGCGTTTTTCAAGAAAGCCCCCGCATCAGCTATAACATGCTCCACCATGCTGGCCACCATCTTGAATCTTGAGCCCCTGTACCAAACAGCAGCCCAACCACACGGATATCTCGCGAGAACACCTCGCGAGATCTCATGTGCCAAACAGCAGCCCAGTAACACGGATATCTCGCGAGAACATCTTGTGAGATCTCATGCGCCAAACAGCAGCCCAATCACACGGACATCTCGCGAGAACGTCTTGTGAGATCTCATGTACCAAACAGCCACCCAATCACACGGACATCTCGCGAGAACGTCTTGTGAGATCTCATGTACCAAACAGCCACCCAATCACACGGACATCTCGCGAGAACGTCTTGTGAGATCTCATGTACCAAACCGCCACCCAATCACACGGACATCTCGCGAGAACGTCTCCTGATGTCATTTGTTGATGTTTTCCTGGGAGAAACATGGCGGCCCGGTGGAGCAGTGAGAATGTCGTGGTGGAGTTTAGAGACGCTCAGGTACAATCATGGCACGTGTAGGGCTTTCAGCGCTCTCTTTGTCGTCTTATTGACACCTCAGCATGATCATTAACATTCAAACTGTGCGGAAAAGTTTATCCAAATATAAATACATTTATTTTTTAAATGGCTTGCTTGTCAAGTGTACACCTTTATTCATTTACCAGTGTCCAAGCTGACTATTCATTTCTTAAATTCTTTTAACCAGTTAAACTATTTGTAAAAGAGTCCGAGGGGGAAAAATAGTGTTGAGGTATTTTGCATTCATTTTAATTAGTATAATTAATAATACTCATAATAACAAGTGTTTCCTATTGAGGAGGTTTATTGTTTTTGTGCAGTTTATTTTGTTTTCCTAATCTTTTGTGTTTTCCAGGCTACTGCCATGTCAGTGGACTGTCTAGGGCACTATGCTGTTCTTTCTGGGTGTGTACATTCCTCATCATGTAAAAATACTTGCTTGAACTGCCGCCATGGACCTTTCTACCTCTACAAGTCCGAGATCCTATTTCACCTTTCATTTCCCCCCTTATAGAGTACTAAAGTGCTCTGTGCTTGCTCAGGAACCCTGAGACGGACTCGATTTCTACTCTCTCCTGGCTCAGA
Source organism: Noturus placidus (assembly GCA_022414735.1). NCBI lineage: Eukaryota > Metazoa > Chordata > Actinopteri > Siluriformes > Ictaluridae > Noturus > Noturus placidus. The sequence goes on from JAFFST010046652.1 coordinate 121,051, forward strand.
ACACGCCAGAACTAAATACATAAATTGGGATTGTATATGAATCATGATTGTTTGAAAAATTTCATTTCACATTGAGTCTAATTTCAAGTCTTGCACACTAATTTAAATCAATCAATAAACCTAAATACTACATTTACATTTACATTGATTCATTTAGCAGACGCTTTTATCCAAAGCGACTTACAAATGAGACACACTCACACACCAATGGTAGCAGAGCTGCATGCAAGGTGCTAGCTTGCCATCGGGGGCAACTTAGGGTTCAGTGTCTTGCCCAAGGACACTTCGGCATGGGATCTCCCGGGCCGGGATTCCAACCACCAACCCTACGATTAGTGGACAACCCGCTCTACCGACTGAGCCACAGCCGCTCTAAATAACCTAAATACTAGATTGACAAAAATGTTACTTCCTGGTTGCACAAATGTCATTTTATTCTTTTAAAAATGCTTTCTTTTATGATTCTGTACAAAAAATGTGTTGCGCAACAAACAACAGAACCAAGCAGTTCAATTCATGTGTTTTTTGAGCCCAGGAGAGATAAAATAGAGCACGTCAGGGTGTCCATAGAGACCAGGTTGGACATTGAGTCTATTTGTTTTATGTATTATGCCTATGTTAGGAGACGTTTCTTGTATGTTGTGAACCTGGAGGCACCGTCTGAGGCTCCTCGAAAAATAGCCCGTCAGAGCAAGTGGGACGTCGGGACGGTGCAGTGGAATCCGCACAAGACAGAAGCGCACCTATTCGCAGCATCAGTAAGTGCAGATTTATCAGTTTATTAGGTTAAAGCCAGAATCAAGACCTCGAACAACGGACGAGCAAGGAATAAGACGATTATAGCACTTCGGATGTCCTGTTATAGCAAAATAGTCAACTTTGTTTGATTTGTGACGCGTGTGTGTGTGTGTGTGTGTGTGTGTGCAGAGTAATCAGCGTGTGGACCTGTACGTATGGCGTGATGGATGTGGAGAGTCTCACACATCCCTGCAAGGCCACACACGAGTTATAAGGTAATGGAACGAAACCCACATGTTCATTCAGTAGATCTGGGAAAATATATATAGGATTTATTGACGTTTTTTTTCTTATTATTTACATCACAGTGATTTGGATTGGTCGTGGTTTGAGCCAGAACTTCTCGTCACAAGTTCAGTAGACACTTACATCTACATATGGGACACAAGGTGAGGAGGGAAAAACAGCGGTGTCCAACCATTAACTTTTATAATTCATAGAGATGTGAAAAATTTTCAATTTATTTATATATATAATATAAATAAATTGATTTGGCATCTGTATCAGCAGGTACTGTGTGTTTCTGATAAACTACTTTTAAATAAATAGTCTAAGGCTATAAATAAAATACTCAAAACTCTTGGGTTTCTAAAATTGCATTAGGATTGAAACATTCCTGTATTAAATGCACATTACAGCATCATTTTATCTGAAAATTCGAATGTTCCAGATTTCTTTTTATTTATTCACCTACAGTAATGTTTTATTGTCGTTTTTGTAGATAATCAGCTAGATTTTAGGTTTCTTACACAATCCAGTACTCTCCAAAAAATCCACCACGATCAACGCGCCTTTGTGTATTTATTTTTTATTAAAGTACCTTCAACACATAATTTGTCTGAATCACAAATGGCTTCCTTATTCACTATGTACGCTCACTACATAGACAAAGATTCAGCCACAGGAAAAGAGTGACCTTCATTAGTACTAGGACTGTAATATGGCTGTTAGACAAAGTGTAAGGTTTGTTTTCTTTTTAATATTCAATTTAAAATTTGACACATCGTTTAAAAAGAGGTTATTTAGCCAAAAACCTGAAAATTATAATATAATATTTTACTGACCATACTGGAAAAAGAAAAAAATAAAGAGTTGATAATAATTGCTCCATGGGAGCCTAAATCTGAATCTTATGAAGTATGTGTGTGTGTGTTTTTGTTTTTCTTGATCATTTTTTTATTATTGTTATTTTTTTCTCCAGAGACACACGTAAGCCTACAGGAGCTCTATCAGCAGTGGGTGAGTTTACACTCTCTCCATAGTTCAGATTAAAACTGAGATCCAGCACAAATTAATCGCTCGTCCTCCTTTTGTCTTCATTTACGGTTGTGCAGCCGGAGCATCTCAGGTGAAGTGGAACAAAAAGAATCAGCACTGCTTGGCTTCTAGTCACGACGGAGATGTCAGGATCTGGGACAGACGGGTGAGTCAGGGCCGGGCTTTTCTCCTTTTAAATGCGCTTCCTCTTTCTGGAAGGACCGATATCTTTCTGACATTATACGCTATATAAATTTGTTAGCTTAATCACAGGCGTTTCTGTCACGGTGCTTCAAGCAGGATCGTAGGCGAGCTAGTGGAGGTTTTTCAATCATTAAACACTCGCTTTAAAAGTCGGTAGACTCAAACAAGCCGTATATAGAACGTTAAATGAAGTTAAATCGTCAGATTATTCACTGTACCGTGCTGCTGTTTAGATGAAAAGCGATATTAGTCTCACATGCTGTTACTGTTTACGAATAACAACCAACACTACGGTGTGTTTTCGTTTGAGAACGTCTTTAATTATTGGTCAGTAATAGTATTTTGAATTTCAGAAACCCAACACTGCTGTTGAATACGTAGCCGCTCACTTATCCAAGATTCACGGCTTGGACTGGCATCCTGATAACGAGTATATACTGGCAACCTCCAGCCAGGACAACTCCGTTAGGGTGAATATAAACCAAATCTCTGTGTGTGTGTATGTATGTATGTATGTATGTGTATATAATAAATATATAAAAAACGTTAATGTCACACTGTGTGCAGTATCTCAATTTTGATTAACTTTATTGATCTGTGCAGTTCTGGGACTATAGACAACCTCGAAAATACCTCAATATCCTGTCCTGCCAAGTTCCTGTTTGGAAGGCCAGATATACGGTACGTTTATCTCCCATCTGTTTACACACACTTTAAACAGATGCGACTTTACGGATGTTTACTGCCAATTTAGAAAACACGCGTGGAAAGATATCGGGTGCATAGGAGGGTGGACAAAATGACCGAATTTTTACCAGAAGGTTCACAACACAATATTGTTTAGTACAATGTTTTGACAGTCAATGATGAGATAACAGAGGGTCGAAAATGTCTACACACCCCTATAAAAATGGCAGGTTTTTGTCATGTCATGTAATGGCAGTTTTTTGTCATGTAAAAATGTTCAACATTTTTCACTTTTATTGTGAAATTGCAACAAATAATAATAATTTTTAAAAAATCAAGTGGCAAAGAGTCAGAAATGCGAACGCATAAGTGTGCACACCCTATTATAATTGGGAATGCAAATAAATTCAGAATCAACTGATGCTAATTAATATAGACCTGCCATCAATTAACGTGACTGATTAAACCCAAAAAAAGTACAGCTGGTCCTATAGGATTTTCCCTGACATCATCTTAGTAACATCCAACTGGAAAAGCCATGTGAGAGGATTCCGAGGCATGTCCGCCTCACACCTCCAGGGTACGGGGTTCGAGTCCCACCGTGGCCCTGTGTGTGCGGAGTTTGCATGTTCTCCCCGAGCGTCGGGGGTTTCCTCCGGGTACTCCGGTTTCCTCCCCCAGTCCAAAGACATGCATGGTAGACTGATTGGCATGTCTAAAGTGTCTGTAGTGTATGAATGTGTATGTGATTGTGTGATCGACTGGCACCCTGTCCAAGGTGTAGCCCGCCTGTGCCTCCTGGGATAGGCTCCAGGTTCCCCGTGACCCTGAAAAAGGAGTAAGCGGTAGAGGATGGATGGATGGAGACACTACTAAGAACAGGACGAAAATCGATGAGAATGAGAAGATCAGGAGAAAACTGGACAGGGAGGCTGCCAAGACATTAAAAGAATTGGTTGCTCCCTACATGTGAGAACAATCTCCTGAATTCTTCATATCTCTGGGCTGTGGGGTAGGGGCATCACAAAAACCTGCCATTTTATCAGGGGTGTGTGGACTTTTTATATCCTCTGTATGATTCTAAATGGACATAAATACGAAAGTATCTTAAGTATTATCAATATTATTAAAATATTCCATGATAAAAATGAACATTATTAAACCTATTTCTTGACATTTGACCAATTCTGAGCGTTCTTCTATTTAACAAATAGACAAATTTGTTCGGCACATGTGTGATGCGGATTACTTACATTTAACAGCACAACTTAAAGTGTTTTAATCCTCCACAGCTGGCAATTTGCCAATTATTGCATTGTAAATTTAAAGAATAACACCGTTTGGGTGCTTTTTATCCACTTTTAGTTGCATTTAATGTTGTGGAACATCTGACGGCTTTTGTTTTCGGTCTTCAGTAACCGCTTAATACCGGAAGGAGCAAATGAATATAAAAACAATGATTTACCTTTCAGCCGGAACTACTTTCCGAAAAATGAATCCACACTGACCAATCAGATTTGAGAATTCAGCAGCACTGTGGTATAAGGAGAAATATTAGATACACCTGACTATATTTCTAAAGTTTTTTTTTTAGGTCATTATACTTTGGTACTCCGCATTACTCCGTAGTGTCTGTAGTAGTGATTTTATTTATGTAATTTTTTAAAAATCTGTTGTCTGGGTCAGCCGTTTTCCAACGGGCTGGTGACGGTGATGGTGCCGCAGCTCAGGCGGGAGAACAGCCTGCTGCTGTGGAGTACGCTGGACCTCAATAGCCCCGTCCATGCCTTCGTGGGTCATGACGACGTGGTGCTCGAATTTCAGTGGAGGCCTCAGAAAGAAGGTGAGCATGAAGGGTCTAACACACAGTGAGATGATAAAGCGATAAATTTGTATCACAAATACATCCTTGATATATCAGATAAAGCATATTGTGACACAAATTCTCACAATGTCAATGCTATCACTAATCATCATATCACCAAACCCTACTTCACACCAAGAAAAGAAGCAGCAGAGTAAGCATAAGACAACTAATAATGGGCTAAACACAGTACAGGTGTACATGATAAGAGAACAATCCAATGACGGGACAGGGGGGCGGAGACAGGACCAAAATGTAAGCGCATGGATCTCGTAGCCATGAGGAAATGTATTTCGTAACATAACAAAAAGAGCATGTGTTTATTATGATTTAAAAAGATTGCATTTTTTAGGATCTAAGGACTGCCAGCTAGTCACGTTGTCCAGAGATCAGACGCTTCGGATATGGAGGGTGGATCCTCAGTTGCAGAAGGTGAGAGCTGTAGGTAAAACCTGAGATATGAGGTATATGATGTGATCTGGCCTGAGAGAGCATCAGCAGGGAAGACACTAATCATTTGCTCAATCACTCTGAAACACACACAGTGGAACTGTATGTAACGTGAGGGCGCACGTGCAGAGAATCAGAGTTTTCTAAAGCTAGGGTGTAGTTACATTCAGACCGGGTGACGTGAGCCATGTTTATAATCCAAATCAGCGGGAAGGGCAGAGTTTACTACAAGAGATACGACCATGGGAGAAGTTTTAACGTTTTCTGCTTGAGATTTTGTGACGAGATGTTTTATTTAACATTTATGGAAGGAGTCTCTGTTGTAAGCACTCTCAGGCTCGGTTACGCTTTCTGTTTTCTTGGTAAAATGACAGCTTGCCCTTTGTGTGTGTGTGTGTGTGTGGGTGTGTGAGAGAGCGCGAGAGAGGCTGGTGAGGGACTGTCTTCATACACAGGGGAGAATATAAGCTGTCAGCACGTGGATGTTGGTGGACGTCCAGTTCTCGGTCGGTCCGCGACACTTCCAGTCTTGAATTTAATACGTTTAGCAACAGTGTCGTGTGTGTGTGTGTGTGATGTTCTCTCACCATGTTCCCTGATTTTTCTTATCACCTGTCTATGGTGAGTTTTCGGACATATGATATAATGGGAATAACACTAAACACGAGAAATAAAGAAGATATACTCTTATAAACAAGATAAGAGTAGCCGCTGTCCTTGTTGATAAGGATGGATAAGCGGCAATGAAGGCGGAGCGTGTTAGTTACTGTGAGGTAACTGGCTTCATTTGTTTTCTAACAACCGATCACATGAGTTTCCATCCGATGCGAAAGGGTATATAATCGTTGTTTTTATGTCTCCGTCACTGAGCGTGTGGAGGCATTGTTTTGTCTGTCCATCCGCCTGAGACCATCATTAGCGTGATACGTCAAGGGTCAAGGTGTCAGAGCAAGGTCAAATTCCTAAAATTGTTTTTCTTCAACAGCTTCCTTCACAGTACTTTCGTATACAAATGAAACAGTAGAAATGTCTCACCGTTAAAGACCGCAAAAACACGTTGATTGTCTGTTGTAGTTATGCGCCAGTGACACCGTGGAGGAGCTGATGGAAGGCATGACTCTCACAACAGAGTCTGAGAAGACACTCCGTTCCCAGGAAGCACCTCTGAGCCCCGGTCTAACTGCTGGCGACCTGCAGGGTGAAACTACACTACACACACGACTTAACATTCTGTAACAGAGCTGTATTCAGCATGGAGTCAGAATTAATCAGTGTAATTAAACAGGTCATCAATATTAGTGTTGTTAGTGAGTTCTCGAATTCTGATTGGTTGTTGATTCATTTTCTGCAAAATAAGCAGATGTTTGTTTATTTATTTAGCATTCATGGAAGGAGTGTCCAGTATCAGTGCTTTGTAACAGTCAGCGGTAACGGTTAAGTTTAGGTTCTCTGTCAGGGTTTGTGCTGTGCAGTTTCTAGTAAGTTACGTAGTCGTTAGTTACATTTAATGTAGCTATAAATGGATAGAAAGTACAACATGTTCTTTAAAGAATAATTGGTAAAAAGGGGAATGAAACACTTGTATGGATATGCTAGTATCAGGGTGGTAACAGTAACCCTGTTAGCGCTGCATTCTCCAAGTGTTTATTCCTTATTCTGGATTATAAGCTTTCTTTCACTTCTACATTCATGTAACTATCAGGAAGTACATATTACATCATCAGCTGCACTGCGAAGTCATTAAGATCGAATGTTAAACCTCAACTGTTTTGCGTGTAGGTCAGTTCGAGGCGTCCGGCGGCAGGCAGGACCCCGCTGGCCTCGCTCAGACTCTGCAGCAAGAGTTCTCGCTGGTCAACCTGCAGATCCGCAACGTCAACGTGGAGGTCAGGAACCATCCGCTTCCATACGTTTCTATCTTGTAGAACGACCAACAAAAATGAACACGTTTTGGGCGGGGTTTCGAATTTGCATATTTATAAACCCTGGCTTTTTAAAGAGTAGCTCTACTCCCTAGTTTCAGATAGATGTTCAGATTGTGTCGACGTAATTTCTAATGAACCAGGAAGTCAGGGCAGGACATATCACGTGCCTCCTCCCTCTTTTTTTTTTTAGTAGCCAATCACATTTAACTTATCTCACAGCCCGGGCTTTCTGATATGGTTTCAATTTTGTCATTGTTTTGGAGCGCACTAGCTGATAGATAACCTTAAGGATGACGTATTCGTACTAAAAGCGTACAAAACTTCCATTTTAATTCCATGGGGATTTTAATCAATATCGAATAATCCCAGCAGGAAATCTTTATATTATTTTATTTGACTTTATTGCGTGTGTGTATACGTGTGTAGATGGATGCCGTGAACCGCTCCTGCTTCGTCTCGGCCCACTGCGGCGCGAACCAGGTCCGGCTGGTGGTGAAGTTTCCTGCACAGTATCCAAACAACGCTGCGCCGTCTTTCCAGTTTGTTCCACCTACAACCATCTCGTCCTCCATGAAGACCAAGATTCAGAAGGTACTACAGGATTAGCTTCTTTATAGAACCACGGTTCTTTAAAGGAGGTAACGAGCCACCACTTATTATTAGGGATAAGAAATATAATCCATGGATATTTCAAACATGGGCTTATACAATGTAGAAATATAGAAATATAGAAATATAGATAGATAGATAGATAGATAGATAGATAGATAGATAGATAGATAGATAGATAGATAGATAGATAGATAGATAGATAGATAGATAGAAAGAAAGAAAGAAAGAAAGAAAGAAATAGAAAAATAAAGAGTACTAAATTCTATACTGAATACCACCTGGCAGCTTGTTTTGCTTTTTAAAGGGAAGATGATTAATATTGCTAAAATGAATCGAGTTTATATTTTGTGGTGTCATCTCACGTTTGTTCTCTCTTTAGATTTTGACGGACACGTCGCTTCAGAAAGTGAAGAGGAACCAAAACTGCCTGGAGCCGTGTGTGAGGCAGCTGGTGTCCTGCCTCGAGTCAGACGCAGTTAGTGCCACTACACCAGATCGGTTAAAGGGGGGATTGGGAAAACATTGCTATATTTATTCAGATTCAGTTTAATGCGAAAATGAAAATTAGGCAACCTATACAACCCTTCTGATGTAGTTTTAGTCGTGCGTTACATGTCCCTGCCTCTGGATGTAGTTTACATGTCCTGTGTGTGCACTGCAGGAGGACGGCACTAATCCCCACGTGTTCAGTAACTCCGTGAGCCCTGCTCTTCCTGCCTTCCCTCGTGTCACCAACACTTACGGCTCTTACCAAGACGCTAACATCCCTTTCCCACGTACCTCAGGCGCGCGCTTCTGCGGCACAGGTGAGCCTAAATCGTGCATTCTTGTCTGCTTACCTCGTTATCTGCATTGTCTGTGCTAATTACTCAATGATGTGGCTTGATGTGTAGCAGAGTTGCTATTACTACTCCGAAGCTGATTACTTTTGTTATATTTAATGTTGTGTCACCTCTGCAAAAACAAGTTAGTTCCGGTTGTTGTAGCTATAAACAGCTGTCCTGTCACGATAACTACTTTTGTCGGACGATATATCGCTATACCGTTTTATTCCGCTGATGTAATGATGATAATACTGAACTACTCTCAGAGCTGCTGTTATAGAAAATGCATAAACACCTTCTGACCAATCAGAATGGAGAGCTCGACATCGCTGTAGTATAATGATATACTAATAGATATTTTTCGTCTTGCAGGTTCTCTGGTTTATTTCACTCGGCCCATGTCCATGCATCGCACCGTCCCTCCTACAGAACCTACGCCTAGGTAAACCTTCAGCCTCATTGTCATTATGTTCATGTTAATATTATAGTATAATGAACAAGCGTGGGGTTTTTCGTTTTTTTTTTTCCCGTTTTCCTTCCAGATCACTCTCAGCGCTGTCTGCATACCACAGCGGCCTTATGACCCCGATGAAAATGCGTAGCGAGTCTCAGTCCACGCTGCGGCTGTACAGCGGGAGTCCAACACGCACCGATAAAGAGCAAGTGTCCATCTCATCCTTCTACTACAAGGAACGGGTAAGACGGGCTGTGTAGGTACGTCAGGGCAAAATTATAATAGCTATGCTTTTATTTGGAATGTCTGAGAGGGTTTATTGTTAGGAATATTTGGCAACATAATCATATATCATATCATATCATATATATATATATATAATCAGAAATGATTGTGGTCGGAGTGTCCACAGTCACCTTTTAGCTGTACTCATGTTCAACGCACATGAAAGCGAAGAGAGGTTTGTCTGAACGTGCGTTGTGATTTTGTCACGTGACGCGTCTTGGCCCAGATCTGCGGTAATTTTGATCAATTGCAAGCTCCTCGGAATCTTGCTGGATTTTGCATTAATTTATGCGATTTATGTTCATTTATGCAAAGTCTAAGTGGGGAAAAAATACATTGTATTCAAAACTGCAGTCGTTATACTGGTGCATTAAAGGTTATGATGGACGTTAGCGAAGCTCTTACCCACGCTGTGCTTTCCAAAACAGGGGCAATATTCCATCCATCCGTCCATCTATCTTCAGGAAGTGTTTAATCCTGCTCAGGATCACAGTGGATCCCACTAACACTGGGTCTGAGGCAGGAATACACCCCGAACTGGGCAGGGACAAACTGAGCCAGTTTTGTGGCTAGTTTGTGGCTAAATTGGCTAGTTAGCCAGCATTAGCAAGCAGTGTGCACGTCGCATGCTGCTCGTAGATAGTGTGAAACGAGCCGCATTTCCACACCTTCCTGAAGGTTTTGTGGTGTCTATGTGCTATCAGAGCCACAACCGTGCTGGTACGCCACAGAATAAAGTAGTCCCGTGTACATTTAGACCTTCAAAGCTACGTTTTGCCAATTCTCACCAGCAGCCAGCTTTCCCCTACAATGCAACACCTAACAGTCGGGGAGGGTGAAGACTAACATGTGCTTCCTGCGAGACAAACGAGGCTAGCCAAGCACGTTTCGAACTGCTGCTCATGCTGCTGTCTGCCCTCTTACAGATACATCAGCTCACAGATGACCAGGATTGGCTAGTGTCATTGTGATTGACGTGATGGAGAGTATGCCCCTCCCACCCAGACAGCATGGTTACTTTTGCTCTCTCTTGACACTGAGTGGGATTCAAACTCACCATCTCCTGACCAATTGGGTCAAGGCTTTGAATTCAAGAAAAGGGTTCTTTACACTTTGTAGATCTAGAGATTAGGTTAAAGAAAATGCTAGTGTGTTTCTTTAATACTAAAGTACGACACTGGAACCGTTGGAATATCTCCTCGAGATGCCGAGTGACCTTTATCGAGCTCCATCATACTCTCCAGTCAGTCATTTCTAATCATTTGTGCTGATCAGACGCTGTTGTCGGATCATTTTAATAATAAACGCTCTGAGGATAGAGGTGAGCTTCATACAGAGCTGGTTATATGTTGTTTCGGTGCTTGTTCATTGTGCCTTGTGTTGTGTGTTCACTCATTGTTTTCTGTGCTGTATCCTTCTGTTCTTTCTTTTACTTTTTTAAATCCTTTTTGTGTTTTTATGGACTGTCCTCCACCTGTCCCTGTCCCCTTTCCTTTACACACAATCCTGTGGTCCGTTTTATCCCACACACCAAATCAGAAGCCTCTGCCTGTCCATCGCCGCTGGTCTGTGCAGACTATTGCTGACTGTCCGGTACTGATCTCCCTCCCTCTCTCCGTCCCTCTGTCCTGCCATTTATTCCTTTCTCTCTCTCTCTCTGTCTCTCTCTCACTCCCTCTCTCTCTCTCGCTGTCTCACTGTCTCTCTCTCACTCCCTCTCTCTCTCTCTCTCACTCCCTCTCCCTCTCTCTCACTCCCTCTCTCTCTCTCTCTCTCTCTTTCCCTCTCTCTCTCTCTCTCTCTCTCTCTCTCTCTCTCTCCCTCTCTCCCTCTCTCTCTCTCTTTCTCTCTCTCTCTCTTTCTCTCTCTCGCCATCTCTTAAGTTTTTTTTTTCCCGAACGTACGAGAAGCCTTCAATCAGAGACTTCCACCGGTTTCAGTTTTTTGCTTTCTGTCCTTTCTTTGCTGCTCGTGTCATTTTGCGAGTTCCATAATCCTCTCCAATATCACACTGATCGGTTCTACTAACTAACTTATACAGAGTGCAAAAGTTTGCGCACCAATTAGACAAAACGAAGAGGAAGCGGTGTGTTCCCGGGGTAGGGTCCGGATCTGACGTGACCCTGACCAGGGTAAAGTGCATACTGAAGAACTGGGGGGAAAAAAAAGTCTGATGGTGCGTGAAGTAAAATAAAAACCAAATCATCAGCGTGCACCTCCATTTCCCTTACTTTTATCCTCCATGTTTTCTAGCGTCTTCCCCCTTTTTTTTTTCCTGAAGAAATCATCTTCAAACTTTTGCACTCAACTGTCATTTCGATTTTTGCCTGCAATCCTCTAGAGGTCACTCTCGAGTTACAATTTTACTGTTACGTTTAAAGTTTAACCGCACGTAACGACGCAGGGGCGTCCAAAAAAGACGCAGAACTCGGTGTCCTCCAAGGAAATTTGTTAAACTCTTTTCTCGCAACTGAGAGAAGCCGAGGACCAAAATAAATGTAAAGAATTGCTGAAAAACATAACTAAATCCTGATCTAATTTCGAGCTAATTCAAGGTAATCTTAGCACTAACCCTCATAAATGTCAGTATCGGTTGATTAGAGCGACGTCCCTGATTGTTGTCTTTTTGTGACACGTGCGTCAGAAATCACGGCGCTGGAAAGGGAAACGCGAGGGAACAGACTACAGCAATAAAACGCTCAAACTGGCTGGGAAAGTGATCATTCAGGAGATTTCCTGTCTCCTCCCTATTCACAAAGCCCTCGGAGAGACCTACGTGTGAGTATTTATTTATTTACTTATTTTCAAAACACATGACCTTATTACAGTGTTCATATAGAAGCATGTTTTTAAACGCTTCCCTTCCCCCCCAGATTAAATATGAACGACATACGAGACACGTGTCAGAAGAACGCAGCCGCAGCTCTGACAGTAGGACGGCGAGATCTAGCGAAGGTCTGTAACACGTTTTAAAGTAGTACGCACGTTAACTGGCTTTATACCAAAGTGCTGTTCAGTTCACTTCACCCGAATCTGATTGGTCAGGAGGTGTTGATTTAAGTTTCCATAACAGCAGCGCTGACAGTAGTGCAGTAGTGCAAATCACACGTTCGTACGATACGTCGTTGTTTCTATAGTAACCGCTCGTTCACAGGAACTGCCCCGTATAAACGGATTAAAGAGGGTTGAGCTGTTGAGGAAACTCCGGAAAGGAAATCATTGTTTATAGCTGATAAACATCAACGATAACACGATCTAACGTCCACAGCGTCCTGGACATTTGTAGACCGCGTTAAATGTAACTACATATGGCTGTAAAGTAGAACGTGGTGTTTGTTAATGCGTGAAAAATGCTAATCATTGGGTGTAAAAGTAAGCATGAAACACTTTTGGGATGGAAAATGATCCATTTTGGCGTGGAAAGAATAACTCTGTTGCATCACGCAAGTCCGATATTGATTATTTTATTGATTAAAACACTTGTCGGAACGCTGTTCTAAGAAAAGCGTTCCGACACGTGTTTTATTCTTTACTCTAGGGGTGCACAATAGGTTGATCGCAAAGAAGTGCGGGTAGATCGCCATTCAAAAAAGTTAGCGTTGACATACAGGACAGCCAGTCTGAGATCTCGTCTTTTCTTCTCACCACGCATGTGATCAAACGCGTCAGCGCTAAAGCCTAGCGAGCGAAATCACCGAGTTAACTTATTTCAGTCTTTTCAAGACAAAACCCAGCTCCCAGTGTGCACATTAATATCAGTCACCACGGACGGTGCACCCGCAATGAGGTCTGCGACCACACTGAGCTCCTACACACTGACGTGAGAGGGATTAGTAGGGGTAAATTCCTGCAGAGATTCCGAGAGCTCTGTCCAGAGATAAGGGAGGTTCTTTTTGCTGTTAAACATGCAGAATCTCCCAACTCAATGATGATCAGTGGCGTTTTTAACCGATCTGACCAACATGGTAAATGAGCTTAATTTAGAGATGTAAGGAAAAGAGAATCCGTGGTCAATATGATCAGCTCAGTTAACGCCTTTAAACAGAAAATGCCTTTAAACGGAAACTTCCAGAACCTCGAGTCAGAGCTGGAGACGCAGTGGAAGGCATGTGCGCAGGTGAACATTGCACTGCACGGAGCAGATTGACAGCTGTCAGTCAGAGTTTCACAGACGCTTTCAAGACTTTGCTTTACTGGAGCCAGTCGCTACTATTATTTCTGTGACTCCGCCCTTTCCCACATGAAGATTATTAAGTCCAAATACCGTTCCACAATGGCTGATCATCATTTGGAGGCCTGCTGGAGGCTGGCTTCCAGCAGCTACTTTCCAGACTATACAACCCTGGCTGATTCTATTCAGTGCACGTCATCAGAGTAAGGTACTGACCCAAAATGTACTGAATTGTAGTGTGTTATAAGGGTTCATGCAGTTATACGAGGTACATGAACATATATTGCGTGTATATATATTTGAAGTATACTCGGTATACTGATCTCCTCGACTGGTCATGTTAAAAGTAGCTCGCAAGTCAAAAAAGTATGTGCACCCCTGCTCTACTGTGTTCATCAGTGGGACGAAGGAAGACGCCTCTGAGTTGATATTATTATTTGTGTGGTTTGGTTTAACGCTTTAACTTTTGCGTCGAAGGTTTGGGCTTTGTCCTCGGCAGCGACCAGTCTCGACCTGTGTCCCGACTCCGATCCTGACGCCGACACTCCTTGGGCTCGACACCCGTTTGGCCGACAGCTGCTGCAGACTTTGTGAGTTTTCCTCACTGTTTTAGTAATAGTAGCTATGCATAACTAAGCATAGATAATGTAACCATAGCAACACTCTTTTTTTTTTTTTTTTTTTTTTTCCTTGTACTAGCTACTATTGGATAAAAAAGCTCGTGATGTCACTTGGTGGTTTTCTGAAAGAGTTTTTCCCCCTTTGGAATTGTTTTTGCTGTTAATAATTAATCCTTATTTATTCATTTTCCATATGATTTCATGTATAACGTGCAACGGAGGTTAGGGAACACGAGTGTGGTAGCAGCCTGCAAGGCTCTTTTGATTACATTTAGGCGTTATGTTCTCGTTCGTGTGTCCGTACATCCGTCCAGCCGTCCGTGTCTCCGCCCGAGATTCTCGTAATCTTGAGAGAGAGTGTTTTCTTGAATGTTTGGGTGATTTAAATAAAGTTATCAGATTTTGATCCAAAAAGGTCATAGCGAGGTCAAATGTCGGAAATAAGCTTACCTTCGATACCTTCCTTCATTTTTGAAGTAAATTTTGTACAAATTAGTAGCAGGAAGGACTAGACATCCTGTTGATTGCGGCGGAGGCGTGGCCGTCATTTCCGTATGTTGGAGGATTACTTGTTTATTCGGAAGCTCGTGTAGAAGGCACTGAATTTAACCAGAGCACAATTTCTGATTGTCATGTGAGTTTGAGGTCCCAGTTGTTTGCTCTCTTTCTCTCCGCAGGCTTGAACACTACAGTCAGATGAGTGACGTGCAGACTCTGGCCATGCTGTGCAGTGTGTACAGGGGTCAGGGGATCCCTCAGGACTATTTCACACTGTACGGCCCACGCGGCTCAGGCTTCACCCTCCACCACTCGCGCTACGTCAGTACTCTCACCCTTCACACTCTCCAATAACACAGTCCGTATAGGCTTTCGCAGCGTTCTTTTCTGATCGTTACAATCCCCAGAACCTGGTTCGACAGCGCACACACGGTGAATGTTACCGACATCACGTGCTGAACTCTGGGTCAAGGAAACCCTGACCGAATGGTTGTTGTTTATGGTAACATTATATTTTTGCTTTAAATAAATCACACAGAAAATAACTCAACTCAGGAGGACTTTGGGGGTTTTAATTTGCATATCGGATGTGGCTCAGTCGGTAGAGCGGGGTGTCCACTAATCCACTAATCGTAGGGTTGGTGGTTGGAATCCCGGCCCGGGTGATCCCATGCCGAAGTGTCCTTGGGCAAGACACTGAACCCTAAGTTGCCCCCAATGGCAAGCTAGCACCTTGCATGCAGCTCTGCTACCATTGGTGTGAGAGTGTGTCTCATTTGTAAGTCGCTTTGGATAAAAGCGTCTGCTAAATGAATAAATATAAATATAAATATAAATATATTTATGAATATTCATAAATTCAGGCATTTTTAATGAGTGTAATAGCCGTAGCTACTTTCGGTTACTTTTGGCAACAGAAACAGAAAAATATGTAAATGAGAAACGATGGACTGGCACCCTGTCCAGGGTGTAACCCCACCTTGTGCCCGATGCCTCCTGGGATAGACTCCAGGTTCCCCGGGACCCTGATAAAGGAGTAAGCGGTAGAGGATGGATGGATGGATGGATGGAGAAACGCATTATTTATTTATTAATTCCACCATATTAAAATACAGCACCCGAGCACAGAGAGTAGGAGAGAACACTAGGCTGAATGCAAATATGCACTGATGTAATAAATATGCTAATTATATATATATATAAGAAAGTGTTTGAATGACATCTCTTGTACAGTCATTGAAAGCAAAAACCCATTTGTGCTTGAAAAGTCCTGGACTTTCATTATGAAGCATCTGTACGAACCCTGGAGTCACTGCTTTCATCACTTTTATCACTGTTTTTTTTTTTTTTTTTTTTTTCTCCAGCCCAGCTTCACTTCTAGCTCGGTCACGTCTGGTTCCTGCTCCAGTACCTCCGACTCCATCACCGCTCCGTGGAACATGGGTGAGTAATTCACTCGCTGTGCTTCCTAACATCACCTCATCCTGCTGATCTCTCAGCTCCGTCTTTGTATTTTGGCAACGCAGTTCATCTCTATCAGGTATCTATGTTTCCTGCGTGTGTGTGTGTGTGTGTGTGTGTGTGTGTGTGTTTGACATTTGTTACGTGTAAAACGAGGTTCATTTGCATGTAACATGTAAAAACCTGTCAAGACTTTTTCCTGGCGGGAATTCCCAGTCCTGGTTTCACAATACGACTCTCACTGCCAAGACAAAAGCAGCCTTAATTATAAGAGTTTATCGTTTGGTAGGAGTTAGAAATGACTGTTTTGGCTCTAAGCAGAACATGAAGCGACAGGTCACAGCACTTCTGACATGATTGCGTGGGTAATCTACTCAGAGCTGTTCATCTCCTGTGAGCTGGAAATGATTTATTTCAATCAACATCATAAGTTTATAAGCCTTTTTCTCTATATATTATTCCTTTTTTTCTCACAAAATAATAGCCTGTATTCTCCAATTATTACTGCTTTTATTCTAGAAATCTTGTATTATAATTTTAAAATAATATATTATGTGTATAGTGGACGAGCTACATTGTGTAAGGCTTATAATACCCGAACGTTACTTCAATAGGACTGTTTATAGCTGCTATAATGTAAGTGATGATAAATAGTGCACTTATATAGCGCTTTTATCCAAAGTGCTTTACACTGTGTCTCATTCACACACACACACACACCAATGGTAGCAGAGCTGCCATGCAAGGTGCTAGCTTGCCATCGGGGGCAACTTAGGGTTCAGTGTCTTGACCAAGGACACTTCGGCATGTGGAGTCATCCGGGCCGGGAATCTAACCGCCAACCCTACGATTAGTAGATTAGTGGCCAACCTGCTCTACCGACTGTGCCACAGCAGCCCTAATCGATGATAGGGTTCGCGGTTCGATTCCCGGTCCACATGACTCCACATGCTGAAGTGTCCTTGGGTAAGATACTGAACCCCAAGTTGCTCCCGATGGCAAGTTAGCGCCTTGCACGGCAGCTCTGCTACCATTGGTGTATGTGTGAATGAGACACAGTGTATAGCGCTTTGGATAAAAGCGCTATATAAGTGCACCATTTATCATGTCTCGTGGATGTTCCGAGGTTATTATTAAAAACAAGTATGACAGTAATGTGATTCACCACCCTGTATGTTTTATTTTTCTGTAACAGCATGCACTTAGTGCAGGGCTGGGAAATCTTATCCGGAAAGAGCCGGTGTGGGTGCTGGTTTTCATTCCAACCAAGCAGACGCCACACTTGATTCTACCTGTTTAGTCAGTTGATCTTGGCTTTCAATAGATTTAGGTGTGGCGTTTGCGTGGCTGGAATGAAAACCTGCATCCACACCGGCCCTTTCCGGATAAGATTTCCCAGCCCTGCCTTAGTGGTTAACATGTTTGCCTCGCACTTCCGGTCTCGTGGGTTGGAATCCCGCCTCCGTGCTCTGTTCGTGGAGCTTGCGCTTTCTCCGGTTTCCTCCTCCATTCTAAAGACACGAGTTGCAGGATGATCGGTATTTCCAAATTGTCTGTAGTGTGTGACCGTGTCCGATTGCGCCCAGCGACGGGTTGGCACGTCGTCCAGGGTGTCCCCACGCTTTGTTGTGCGCCGACGACACACGAACCTGCGTAGGATCGGCGGTTAGGGAAATGGAAGGTTGTTGGATGGACACGCATCATCTAAATCCTGACATCTCACTCTTCACCGCTTTAAACTGTCACTGGTTTTTTAGCTCAAGAAGATTTCATCTTTTTCAGCATGACACAGACATGTTTTCCCAGAACACGACATTCCCGTGGCGTTTTAGTCTTTCTAGCTGCGGTTAGTCAGGAGCCTGGACTCGTATTGCCGCTAATCCAAGGAGTTTCATCCATTCTTCACGGACGAGGATAGGATCAACAGCTAACGAAGCACCAGGGATGAGCGACGAAGGATTATACCTCAAATCCAATCATGTGATTTAATTCTACTTGACATTTTTAAAACCCTGGCTAGACGAGTCCAAATGTAGGGCGATTTCGAGCAAAACACGTAAATCCAGGCGAGAGCAGAGTGTGAGATCTCAGCTTGAAGGAGAAAGTTGCTTTGCTTTGCTCAGTTTATCCCAACAGATCTCAGAGTTTAAATACAGCGCGGGAAATAAGTATTGAACGCGTCAATGAGGTCTTGGGGGAGTTCTGTCCTTTTACCCATCATGAGATGTTTCGTGTGCGACCCCTTGGTAACGAAAAGCCTTTTTTATAGACCATCAATTTACTATCCCAACTGATATTAATTTTCACAGATAGGGGGCGTAATTCTTACGAATTTCAGCTGGTCATTTGCCTTATCTTGCCTTGGAGAACTTAGCGTGTTCAGTGCTTTTTCCCCCGTGTCATTCCACTTTATTACACACAACTTTATTTATGGACGTTAACGTTGTGAACTCTTTCTATTTCCGGATTTCTTGAGTTAATTCTGACGCCTGGTGAAAATTTTCACGTGAATGACATCATTGGGAATGTATTTAAAACAATGTTGACACGTTAAATACTTCTTTCCCGCGCTGTACGTGACAGAAACGGCACGTCGAGCAATTTTTGTAAAAACAAACTCGTATCTAATCTGTTTTAAAGTAAGGGTTTTGCACACATCTGTAAGTTAAAACAAACTTACTTTTGCGCTGTACGGTTTAGGACCGACTTTGAACCTCGTATACGATAAAATTAGCATTTTTATTCTCTTCAGCTGGACGCGACGCTGAACAAGCTCTACCGTGGGGAGAGTCCTCTCCTGACGACGCTCGCTACGCTAACCTGGCTTACTCCGATCCCCGGGAACGAGAGAAAGAGCAACACGACGTGAACAAAAGGTCACCGAACTGTGATTTATATTCAATTCAATTCAATTCAATTTTATTTGTATAGCGCTTTTTACAACAGGCATTGTCTCAAAGCAGCTTTACAGGAATATAAACACAGTACACACACAGTAAAAGTGAGAAATTATGCCAACTGAGCAAGACACTGAGTGGAGACAATGGCAAGGAAAAATTCCCTAATATGTTTAAGAGGAAGAAACCTTGAGAGGAACCAGACTCAGAAGGGAACCCGTCCTCATCTGGGTCACAACAGACATTCTTAAAGAGACAATTATTGCTTTATATGTAATCTGTTTGGCTTTGAAAAGCCTTTGTCCCAGCAGTCTGGATTTGGAGTAGATGAGAGCTCCATCCAGAAGTAGGACCGTCGAGACCGATCATGCAGGTCCGGAGAACAGAAAGCACCAGGATCTCCAACATCTCCATCAACTCATGTGTAGCTCATTATATGACCTCATCCTGTCCGGGACTCTCTTACGTTTCATCCAATCATTTAGATTCCCTAGGAGAACAGTTCGGATTCTCATTTCGTGTATATAGATACTGTATATCATATGCTCAGTTATTAGAGTTTTTACAGAAATATGTACGTGAAACTGTATACACACATCTGTACAGACTCCTGTCATTAGCACTGTGTGTGTATTCGTTGCTCAGAGATCCTGATGTGTATGCAGATGTGAGTATGAAAGAAAAAAGAAACCTTTTGTTCTTAACGTGTGTCACATGTTGGTTGTTCAGGTTATTAGACCCGGCGAACACCTTACAGTTTGACGACTTTAAGAAGTGTTACGGAGAGATCCTGCACCGCTGGGGGCTGAAGGAAAAGAGGTCAGAAGTGCTGAAGTTTGTTTCTTGCCCTCCAGAACCACACAAGGGGATCGGTAAGTTCGTATTTGTTACAACCGTGTGGAATCACATCACAGATGGCCAACGTTTCGTACGAAGCCGATCGTGACGGCGTCATTCTGTCTCGCAGAGTTCGGCGTGTACTGCTGCCACTGTCGGAGCCAGGCCAGAGGCACTCAGTGCGCCGTGTGCAAGCGCTTCACCTTCCAGTGCGCCATCTGCCACGTGGCCGTCCGCGGCTCGTCCAACTTCTGCCTGAGCTGCGGCCACGGCGGCCACACCAGTCACATGATGGAGTGGTTCCGCTCGCAGGAAGTTTGTCCTACGGGCTGCGGCTGTCATTGTCTCCTCCAGAGCACTTTCTGAAACCGCTTCTACACCGACACGGACACGACGGAGGTCTCGGGGCGCGGCTCGAACCGCTCAGTACTGTAACAGATAAATAAACAGCACTGACACAGATTTCTGTGCTGCTCTGAACAGACCTTTTTTCTAAAAGTAGCGGTCTTCATAATATGCAAGAATCCACAAACACGAGTTAGAGTTTACACCAGCCTCATGCTGTCATAATTGCTTATAATAAAGGAAGCGGCATTCGGTTTTTTTTTTGCAGTCCAGGTTCGGTTATGTCGCAGGGTTTTCTCCACGATCTGTGAACACGGACGCGTTTAGATGGACTGAACTGAAGCGCTGCTGATTTTTACGCTCAGATGAAAAGCGGCGTTTCGTATGTTGCGGTCTGTCTTTTCGTTCGAAAAGTGAATTTAGAACTGTGCTCTTAATAAGGGTGTAGTATTAACTGATTAACCAGCACCTACAATGTTTATGCCCTAAATGAAGAAATAAATTTGTTTAAATAACTGCACCATATTCTGAATAACATTTAATTCTGTCTCTCTCTCTCATTCTCTCTGTCTGTCTGTCCGTCTCACTCTCTCTGTCTGTCTCTCTGCATCTCTGTCTCCCTCTCTCATTTTCTGTCTGTCCGTCTCACTCTCTCTGTCTGTCTCTCTGCATCTTTGTCTCTCTCTTTGTCTCTCTCATTGTCTGTCTGTCTCACTCTCTCGGTCTGTCTCTCTGCATCTCTGTCTCATTGTCTGTCTGTCTCACTCTCTCTCTCATTGTCTCTCCGTCTCACTCTCTGTCTGTCTCTCTGCATCTCTGTCTCTCTCTCTGTCTCTCTCATTGTCTGTCTGTCTCACTCTCTCTGTCTGTCTCTCTGCATCTCTGTCTCTCTCTCTCTCTCATTTTCTGTCTGTCCGTCTCTCTCTGTCTGTCTCTCTCTCTCTCATTTTCTGCCTGTCCGTCTCACTCTCTCTGTCTGTCTCTCTGCATCTCTGTCTCTCTCTTTGTCTCTCTCATTGTCTGTCTGTCTCACTCTCTCTGTCTGTCTCTCTGCATCTCTGTCTCTCTCTCATTTTCTGTCTGTCTGTCTCACTCTCTCTATCTCTCTCATTGTCTGTCTGTCTCACTCTCTTGGTCTGTCTCTCTGCATCTCTGTCTCTCTCATTGTCTGTCTGTCTCACTCTCTCTGTCTCTCTCATTGTCTCTCCGTCTCACTCTCTGTCTGTCTCTCTGCATCTCTGTCTCTCTCTGTCTCTCTCATTGTCTGTCTGTCTCACTCTCTCGGTCTGTCTCTCTGCATCTCTGTCTCTCTGTCTCTCTCATTGTCTGTCTGTCTCACTCTCTGTCTCTCTCATTGTCTCTCCGTCTCACTCTCTGTCTGTCTCTCTGCCTCTCTGTCTCTCTCTCTGTCTCTCTCATTGTCTGTCTGTCTCACTCTCTCTGTCTGTCTCTCTGCATCTCTTTCTCTCATTCCCTGTCTGTCTCACTCTCTCTGTCTGTCTCTCTGCATCTCTCATTCTCTGTCTGTCTCACTCTCTGTCTCTCTGCATTTCTTTCTCTCATTCTCTCTGTCTGTCTCTCTCTCTGTCTCTCTCCCTCTCATTGTCTGTCTGTCTCACTCTCTAAGTCTCTCTGCATCTCTTTCTCTCATTCTCTGTCTGTCTCACTCTCTGTCTGTCTCTCTGCATCTCTCGGTCTCATTCTCTGTCTGTCTCACTTTCTCTGTCTGTCTCTCTGCATCTCTCTGTCTCATTCTCTGTCTGTCTCTCTCTCTCTCATTCTCTCTGTCTGTCTCTCTGCATCTCTCTCTCTCATTCTCTCTGTCTGTCTCTCTCTCTCTCTCTCTCTCTCACAGCCATGTTCTCATACATGTTCACTCTACTCAGGTCAGTGAAAGAGTCTGGACAATCTGATGTCAAAACAATATTGACCCTAATGTCTGGGACAAACTCGTCTATAAGTGTTAATATCCAGGATTATTGCAGTAGTAGGATGACTACAGTTCAATCCTAACCTGTTTAATCTTCTCACGGTCCAGTTGTGATGGACTTGAAATCATAAATATTTAAACATGTTCAGTATTTACCTTGGGGACATTTTTTACATAGGGAATGTAGGTTTTTTTCTCTGGACTGTGCATGAATGAGACCTCAATGATCTGCATTTATTATTTTAATAAAAAACAACTGAAAAACACATGCTTTTTCACAGGTTATGATTATTATATTTATATTTGGGTGTATTCACATCTCTCACTCAGTGTTCCCAAATACAGCACAAAAAAAACGATTGGTGTAAATACATACCGATCAGCCATAACATTAAAACCACCTGCGTAATATTGTGTACGTCCATCTCTCATTGTGCCACTACAACAGCTCTGACCCGTCGAGGCATGGACTCTACGAGACCTCTGAAGGTGGTCGGACCTCCATGGATCAGACTTGTTTGTCCAGTACGTCCTACAGACGCTCGATCAGATCGAGTCCTGGGGAATTTCGAGGCCGAGTCAACACCTTGAACTCTTTGTCATGTTCCTCAAAGCTTTCCTGAGCAATTTTTGCAGTGTTGCTGGGCTCATTATCCTGCGGAATGCTTAGGTAGGTGGTACGTGTCAAAGTAACATCCACATGAATGCCAGGACCCACGGTTTCCCAGCTGAACATTACCCAGAGCATCACACAGCTTGCCTTCTTCACATAGAGCATTCCGGTGCCATCTTTTCCCTAGACCAGACGGTCTAGCCTTCACTCCCCACATGCATCAGTGAGCCTTGAGCACCCATGACCCTGTCATTAACCCTTTCATTAACATACATGTTCATACTTAAGGATAGTCAAGTCAGGGATGTTTTTAGAAGAAAAATAAGATCATCTCCAAATCACTTGAGACCATTAGTCCATCCATCCATCTTCAACCGCTTACTCCTTTTCAGGGTCACGGGGAACCTGGAGCCTATCCCAGGAAGCATCGGGCACAAGGCGGGGTACACCCTGGACAGGGTGCCAGTCCATCACAGGACACAATCACATACACACTCACATTCATATACTACGGACACTTTAGACACGCCAATCAGCCTACCATGCATGTCTTGGGACTGAGGGAGGAAACCAGAGTACCCGGAGGAAACCCCCGACACACGGGGAGAACATGCAAACTCCGCACACACATGGCCCCGGCGGGACTCGAACACCGGACCCTGGAGGTGTGAGGCGGACGTGCTAACCCTAGTTTTTAATATAATTCCAATCATTATTGTGATTTTTCTTGTTCTGTAGACCAGTGGTTTTCAAAGTCGGGCCCGCAGCCACCTTGAGGGCCGCCAGGGGGCGCCCGATTGGTCCTCAACAATTTGGTATGAAAAATAAATTCTCACTCTGACAACCCCCCCCCCCCACACACACACAACCACACACAATCAATTCCTAATATAATGCAATGTAAACATGTAAGATGTAATTATTAGTTTTTAAAAAAGTATTTATTTAGTATTTATATAGTATTTAATTAGGAAGCAAGTGAACAATCAGTTCGTGAAGTTGCTGTGTAAAATGTGTCAAGAAAGTTTTGGTCATCAAAATAAATATTTAAGACAAATATTAACAATTTTCTTTTATAAACACCCTGGAAGTGGTTATTTTTGTAAATCTTTTAAATAATGTTTGATATTTTTCTTACTCTTGGTATTCCTACACAAGCAATTTACTCGTCCATGTAAGTGATGTGTAGGAAAAAGTCCATTTTTTCCTTTTCATAATTCATGCATTTATTTATTTATTACATTTGTTGGCTTTTTTCCGCAGATGCTTTTATCCAGAGCAATTTACCTTTATCTCATTTATACAACTGAGCAATTGAGAGTTAAGGGCCTTGCCCAAGGGCCAAACAGTGGCAGCTTAGCAGTGCTGGGGCTTGAACTCCTGACCTTCTGATGAGTAATCCAGAGCCTTTAACCACAGATCCACCACTGCCTTGAATGCATGAATAGAGTTATTTTTATTTCAGTCTCCAAACTGAGAGAACATCATGAAGTCAAATGAGAAACTGAAACCAGTATGTGGTTTTACCCACAAAGCCAAAGCTGAACTCGAACCCAAACTGTGTGGTCCAATATGTTCATTTCGAAAGAGAGAATCAACCCCCAGTCACGTGACATGACCATGCTGTCAACACCAACCAGGGTGTCTCATATTTGATTGACAAGCTATCAAAATACATCATCTGTCTGACACAAACACACACCAACAAGAAGAGGGAGACACATTTATTTTGAAATAAACTATCTTGAAGAAAGACCTCATTAAGTGCAATTTGCACCAGTCAAGTAACTTTCCACTGTGGACAAAAGAAGCTCTGTGTTTTATTTATTTATTATGTTGTAATGATAGAATATTATACCATGTAGCAGGCTTCTGGTATTAATAATAATAATAATAATAATAATAATAATAATAATAATAATAATAGGCTTTAAAAAGAAAAAAAAAGGAGCCAATTTGGGCAGGACATCAAGCAAAGAGGACATCAAGCAGGATGACCTTGATATTTGATAACATTCAGTGAAAATAGTATTGATTGTTGTTTTTTTATATATATATTTAGGCTAGTTGTATGATAATATTTATTATATTTCTGTTTATCATATGAGCAAGTGAACATTTAAAGACGAAAAGGACAAAATACAGCACAGTGTTTTCTTAATGTCACTTCAATCCGTTCAAATAATGCCTGAATGAATTCATTTGAAAGAATAAATTCATTAAGTAGACTCATTTGAAAGAATAAAATGGGAGCTCTGATAAAATGCTGGAGGAAATAAAAAAGTTCACACAGGACATCCGTTGAATACAGTCGCCAGAAAGAAACAACCCAAATCCATATCACCTCCCTATAGAAGTGCACTACATAGGCAGGGAAAAGACGGCACTGTTGTGCTCTATGTAGTGCCCTAATTGTGCGATTGGAACGCAGCCTCGCGCACGAGCCGCTTTTTTAAAGTCGCGCAGCTGCGTTTCAGCCTGTTAGAGGAAGATGGCGGCGGTTAGTAGACGCGCTCGGGTTCTCCTGCAGTTCACCCTGTTCCAGTGCTTCTGTGTGCTTCTGGCGCACGAGATAAAACTCGGAGCTAACGGTAACCTCCATCCTCCGGTTGTGGTGGTGCCTGTGAACCGGCAGCTGAAGCTCGGAGCGCCGAATTCGGTGAATATCGGAGGCGCGGCGGCGGCGGCGGCGGTGTCTCAGGCGAGGAGGGCGGCCGGCTGGAGGCTGGCAGAAGAGGAGGCCTGTGGAGACGACGTGAGCCGCCTGTGTCCTAAACACACCTGGAGCAACAACCTGGCTGTGCTGGAATGCTTACAGGACCGGAAGGAGGTGAGACAGGAGGGACACATGGGGGACTTTTTTTTTTCTTTCTCCCGTCCTCAGGTGTCCATCATTAACAAGCCCAGAACGACCTTCTTTACAGTTAATGTTTATTTCATTAAAATAAAATACCTTTTTTTTTTATTTTTTTTTTACTTAATGTCTGTAGAAATGAGGGCCGTCGACGTCAGGTCTGTAGAAATAGCAGGCATGGACATCCATCCATCCATCTTCAACCGCTTACTCCTTTATCAGGGTCACAGGGGAACCTGGAGTCTATCCCAGGGAGCATGGGGCACAAGGCGGGGTACACCCTGGACAGAGTGCCAGTCCATCACAGGGCACAATCACATACACACTCACACACACACACATACACTAGGGACACTTTAGACACGCCGATCAGCCTACCATGCATGTGTTTGGACTGGGGGAGGAAACCGGAGTACCCGGAGGAAACCCCCGACACACGGGGAGAACATGCAAACTCATCTAATAGAAATCATATTCCCATAGGAATATCTACATGGGTTGATCTCCATAGACCTTGAGATCCATAGCTGTGATCTCTGTATAAACAAAATAAATAAATCCGTAGACATATCTGTTGAAATGATATCCAAAGAAACAATGTCTATGTAAAAATATATATAACCGACTATTTAACCCTTCTGTTGGCGTAGAGATGACCCGTATTATTATTATTATTATTATTATTATTATTATTATTATTATTATTGTTGTTCAATGTGTTGTCGGACTGTCCAGAGTGTACTGACCTTGTGACCAGAGTTCCCCGAGATAGGCTCCAGACTGGGTGAAGGGGATCACGTGCTTCCTCCGAGACACATGAAGACCACCATCTTTTCGTACCGCTGCTCATCACAAGGGCGTCACGAGGGCGACATGATATAAACTCCGAGGAGAGCAATTACTAATTAGGGCGGCTGTGTCTCAGTCGGTAGAGCGGGTTGTCCACTAATCCACTAATCGTAGGGTTGGTGGTTGGAATCCCGGCCCGGGTGATCCCATGCCGAAGTGTCCTTGGGCAAGACACTGAACCCTAAGTTGCCCCC
>JAFFST010046652.1:156022-168168 GCA_022414735.1 Noturus placidus
TGGTGCCCAAATTTATGCACATGCCTAATTTTGTTTAAAGAATTATTGCACACTTCCTGTAAATGGTATAAAGTTCGTTTCACTTCTCAAATATCACTGTGTTTGTCTCCTATATGATATATTTAACTGATTTTTTTTAATCCTAAGAACCAACGATTTATGAAGGAAAATCATTGAAATAAACAAGGTTGCCCAAACTTTTGCAGACCACTGTATATTTGTTTTAAATGTTTATTTGTGCGTATACAGCAGGGTACTCGCATGCCAGAAACACGACTCCTTATTTGCTTGGTGAAAAAGCCAATTAACTTTAATGAGGAAGGCAGAAAAAGGAACCGGCTTTTGGCAGCAATTAATTTGTCTTCGTACCGAGTTTATTTAGGTGAACCTGAGCACAAATTTGTGAGTCTATGGAAGGTAGGTTGAGAGAAAACACTAGGGCCATCTGTGCTGGATTCTTAAAAAAAAAGAACAAATCGGGTAGAGTGATGCTAACGATTAAGTCGTGATCATGTTGAATATCTCTCTCGCATGCGCGAGAGGACGAGGGACGTGTGAGACATTTCACTGTAACGTTGCCACAGACTTCTATCTGCTGCGAACGTTTCTGATATTGATCACATCCAGTCGGTGCGTTATTCTCTCTGGTTCCCACCCACCAATCAGCTCTCGCCAGTCACTTGACCCACTACCAACGGAGGAGGGTGAAGGCGGACACGTGATCGCGCCGAGACGCACGAATGCGTATGCGTATTTTCAAACCGCTTTAATACAGCGCAAAGATGCGTTCACACATTCAACGGTTTTAGCGCTGCAAGTCGTTACTATGAAATTCCCAGTAGGTGTTCCTACTAACGATTGCCGTAGTAACGTTTATCAGTAGCTGGCACAACTAGCATTCCAGTTTTGACGTGCGCTCTACTGTCTTCATGCCCATTGGTAATCGCTGCACCAAGTCGCTCCAAATTTTAAAAAAGTTGAGATTTTCTCGCTAGACACGCCCACATGGACGTCACTGTCGCTCATGTCACCGGCTCTCGTCAAAAACATATGGTTTCTGGGTGCGTTGTCACTGCGAGTCTCTGTGTGTGTGAACATGCCTTAACACACTCTGAGGAAAGCGCTATGAGCTTAGACACTCACGATGGCCTAGTGTCGCTCTGATTGACAGGGGAGTGATGGTATGCCCCTCCCACACAGACCACAACCAATTTTGACAGTAATGAGTAATTTAATCAGAGTACAGTTGTATAGTAGTAATTAATTGTCTGTAGTGGATTACTGTTCTTTTGAGGAACCCAACAGTGCTTTGTGCGAATATGAGGTGGGCGGGGCTTGGTGGGAGATGTGTGTTTTGGTTTTTGATTTATAATAGCTTTTTTTTTTTTCTGCCTGCTATGATTTTCTTCTTGGCATCTCTTATATCTCGTTTTTTTTCATCAAATGAATCCGGGCCGTTCATTCTGCCTGGTGATTTTAAAAAATGTTCAATTCGATGTGTTTCCTTACGGTTTGAATCATTTTAATGTGTTATTGTGAACTCCTAACAGTAGAGTTCTTGAGGAGCGGAAGCTGTAATTAAAGCCCCGCAGGGAGCTGAACGGGCGTACCTTGGGGATTTGTCAGAAAATGGGCTTTCGTCCGTGCTAATTAGCGCTGCGATCAGTTTAGTGTGCCTCATCGTGTCTCTTTCCTTCTCCGTCCCACGTCTGACTGCATCTCTATTAAATCTCTCAGCTGGTCTGAGTATTACAGGTCTTAACATAAAATAAAAATCATTTGTCATTAAGCAGCACACTTTTTTATGTCGCTGCTCCTGGTTTTAATAGAGAGAATGCCACTGTGAGTCACGACTCAAAAATACACCAAAGGGGCATTTATTTATTTATTTATTTATTCTTTCATTCATGTGTAATGATTGACAGTTGCATAGGTGTTTTGATCGCTCCGATATGAGCCACCAGCCCAGCCCCTTTACTCCGTGTTGGTCTTAGGATGTTCTTCTTTAACACAATTCGTTCTTATAAATAAGGAATTGTATACTATATGCTCTTTCCGGACTGTTCCCAAACTCTAACGCTGGAGACTCCTTCCATTGATGTTTGTTTGCTAAATAATGGTCTCCTCATATAACGCTTCACATAGAGTATAGCAGTTATAGTTTTGTTTGTTTTCAATATTGATCAATAACCTTGGGTTACGCGAAGCGTGCACCATTCTGTGAACGAGCCATTACTACAGAAACGGTAACGTATTCGAACGAGCGCGTTGATCTAAACCCGGGGTTCGAATCGTAGCCAGATTTACGGTCAGAGTTGCTGATTTTAAGCAATCAGATTTGAGAACTCGGCAACACTGAAATGTATGTTTGTGTAATTGATTGTGAAACTGAAAACATGGCCGAGCGAACGCGCCCGCCGGGTTTAAGGGTCGCGGCCGAGCGAACGCGCCCGCCGGGTTTAAGGGTCGCGGCCGAGCGAACGCGCCCGCCGGGTTTAAGGGTCTTTATTTTTGCAGACCGTGCAGATGTTTCTCCACTTATTACAACAGTTATTGTAACGATAGAGGATATATGACGTGTCCTT
Organism: Noturus placidus; assembly: GCA_022414735.1. Classification (NCBI taxonomy): domain Eukaryota; kingdom Metazoa; phylum Chordata; class Actinopteri; order Siluriformes; family Ictaluridae; genus Noturus; species Noturus placidus. Next base: position 158,608 of record JAFFST010046652.1, read on the forward strand.
AAAACTGCAGCGTTATTTCCGGCAGTGGCCCTGGATAAAGATCTACATCCGTGATTGCAGCTGTTTTTGCTTAAGCCACAGGCAATATCGACGAAGTGTAGCGTGACATCTCACTGTTGGTGTCCCCTATATTTACATCCTGGTGTTTGATTTCCTGCGAAAGCTGTTGGTCGGTCGCAGGAGGGCGTCTGTTCACATTACCGGCAGGGTAGTTAGATTTTTCTGTTAAACGTTTGGCCGAGATCAACGTGAGTTTTGTTTGAAATCCTTTTAAATTTAAGTTGTACGTTATCGGCTTGCTTTGTGTTTTGAATAAATGACGGGATGCGTTCATATTCACGTTCTCCATCCTCAGGAGTGGTAACGTATCCGAGGTCACAAGGTCAGCGGTCTACACGAATATCTTCTTCTGCTTGACAAGACCGGATGTTTGGTTGGAATTTGGTATCCGTATGCGACTGATCGGTTGTCGGGAGCGCTATGTGGAAGCAGATGGCTGATTTGGGTGTGGCTCTGGAGCTCAGATGGCTTCTGAATATTGGCAGCTATTTGAACTCTATTTACGTTTATAAGGGTGTGTTGAGTATCTCCACTGCTGGCATGGTTCCCTTCTTCGCTCGCCAAAGTATCGTTCATGAAGTCAATCCATTTCCTTTCCTCCTGTTGAATGCTAATAGCTCTTATGTCATTGGAAGAAGACGACGACTTTATATGGCGCATATGCATTACCGTACAGTGAAATACTTTTTCTTTGGATATCCCAGTTTGTTAGGAAGTTGAGGTCTTGGCGCAGGGTCGGCCAACGATGCAGCACCCCTGGAGCAGATGGAGTCAAGAGCATTCATGAAGATCCAAACAGGGGGTGGTTTAGCTGGAATTTGAACCTCCAATCTTCTGATAAGACGCATCGATACAAGGCTCTCGATTAAACCATTTAAACTCCACGCTCTGAAAACATAATTTAATTAATAATTTATCAATTTGTATAGTGCTTTTTTTTTTTTTTACAATGGTACGTCTCAAAGCAGCTTTACAGAAATATAATTTTTACATTTACAAGCGACTTACAAATGAGACACACTCACACACCAATGGTAGCAGAGCTGCATGCAAGGTGCTAGCTTGCCATCGGGGGGCAACTTAGGGTTCAGTGTCTTGCCCAAGGACACTTCGGCATGGGATCACCCGGGCCGGGATTTGAACCACCAACCCCACGGTTAGTGGATTAGTGGACAACCCGCTCTACCGACTGAGACACAGCCGCCAACATCACTTCTTTACCTCGTCTCTGGACCAAGTTAAACTACGATTCATGTTGCGAGCTATCAGCAAAACAAAATGCTTATGTAACATTGTTTCCCACATACATTAATATACAGGTCGGTTTGTTGGTCCATTGGGTCGGACTGCTTTCTCGCCGCAATCGAACCTCTCCAGAGTCCGTCTGCGATTGGGGAACGGTTGTTTCGGTGCGGATCCGAGTGCGATCGCAGTGTTCGGATATGTCTAAACGAACCGAAACAAGGCAAAAAACACACTAGGTTCTATCCTCCCTCGTGGACTCCCAGGCTTGGTGTTTGTGAGCAGTCGAGCTTCCTGTTAAGTTACGACACAGACTGCTCATGATTGGTGGACCGAAATTTTGCATATGATGCACCAAATTGGTTAGATGAGAACACCGGGTTCAAGAACACACTCAGGGCTCCAGAGAACTACACGACTCTGAGAGCAGAGTAAGAAAAGCCCCGTGCATCAGCGACGCCCCATTGGGAGTCACCTCTGTAACAGCTTAGCTATGTTTCATTGTTCGGAGCCAATGCCAGACATGATTAGTAGTTCAGTGACTACAACTGGCAGGAAATACTGGCTGTGGATAGTCCCACATGGATCTCTTAATGATCTGCGCTTCCCAGAACCACTGCTCTCTTGCTTCAGTGGATGATCTCCCCAGACTTGGGTGACGCTGCTTTATGGCAATGTCTATCGTTGAGAAAAGCGCTATGCAAATAAAATTGAACGGAATGTATTGATTGCTTATTGGTTACTATCTAGTCATGAGGTTACCTCGATAACGAACTTGAGCTTCTGTCCACGATTGAATGCTAGCACTTCATGTGAAGTTTCAGCTTTTTTTTTTTTTTTTCATGTATTTTTCGAACCAGTACTTTTTTTTTGCGTTTGATTTCGCCGGTGGAAACGTTGGCCTTCCAGCCGTTACATAACCGCCGGCTCCTTTTTTTTTTTTTTTTTTTTGCAGCTTTTCATTTGGATTTAAATCCGATTCGTGTTGAAGTCACTTTGGATTCAAGCATCTGCTAAATTGAAGTGTCTGTGTTTGGCTGTGCTTCTGTCAAGCTGTTGAGATGTAGCACCATCTGATCTCCATCTTTTTCTCTTTTTTGTTTTTTTATTTTTTTTATTTACAGGAAACGGAGATTGCTTCTGACTGCAACCATGTAAGTGCTGGAATACTCACACTTCTCATATTTAAAATAATGCCTTCATCTCTTTAAGCCCTGGTAATGAGGCTCCGAGGTTGCCTCATTTTTTATTTATTTATTTATTTTTTCCTTGAGTGTCTTGCTTTGTTTTTGATGCGACATTAAAGCTTGAAGAATTTTAAATGAATGGGGGGAAAAAAACAAAAAAAACGAAGGACTTATACCATATTTAGATGAATATTTGAATGTTTATGTTCTCATTCATATAATAGGAGTCTCTATAACCAGTGTATTGTCATACTGCATGAGTAATGGAACAATACCGATTCCACCATGATGATGATGCAGCAGCTTATAAAACAGCACTTGATCCAGCGCACCCTATTTTTGTGAGATTGGCTAGCGGTTCTGTACAGTTAATCGTGCGAACCATTGAATGTAGCCACGAGATACTGAAGCGGTGTCGTGATGTACGAGTTAGCTGATTTATCAGCATGTAATTGAGACACGTTTATGTTTACAGTAAACTCGAGCCAACACGTGTAACACTTTCGAACAGTGCTCGAGTCTCTATGGACGTTGGAGGTCTGAATACCGACGTATGCATCGATTTGCATTAAAAAAATGTGCTCGCTGGTTCTGAAACTATTTTCTTTTTAAGATCTTGTGCCATGGGTTCTGCTTCTTCTCCTCTACAGTTGCTGTGGAACTATAAACTGAATTTGACTACCGATCCCAAGTTCGAGTCCGTAGCAGTTGAAGTGTGTAAAAGTACCATACCAGAGGTCAGAACTTTTTGTGTGTGTGTGCATTATATTTATTTTATTGATTGATTTATTTATTTATTTATATTTGTCCTCTTTGCATTTAGAGACTTTTATTAACTTGGCTAGTTAAGACATGCGGTTAAGCCAGCTGTTTTAAGCCTGCCAGAGAAGGCTACATATTTGTTGTCTATGGGTTAGGGTTGTATGACTGAAGAGTGAACAGATGGTCGTCTTTTTCCCGCGCATTTTTATCCAAACGGTTTGATCTTGTATGGAGGACTTTTTGTAAATAAAAATAAAATAATACATTTTTTTATCCCCCCTCCAGATTAAAGAATGTGCAGCTGAAGAGAGAGGTAAAGGCTATCTAGTGTCCTGCCTGGTGGATCATCGTGGCAACATCACAGAGTACCAGTGCAATCAGTACATCACGAAGATGACCAGCATCATCTTCAGTGACTACCGCCTCATATGCGGGTTCATGGACAAGTGTCGAGAGGACATCAACACCCTTCACTGTGGAAGCATCAACACTGGGGAGAAAGTGAGCCCATTTCTTTTGTGTGCGTGTGTGTGTGTGGACTCGCGATGGACCGTCGTTCCTCCAGGTCCTGCACATTCTCTGCTTTTTCAGCATCTGCTGCATATTTGAGCCCTTTCCAACAGCGGCTATTTGATGTTGAGATCGATCTTTTCACACCGAGGACAACTGAGGGACTCGTACACTATTATTAAAACAGCCGCAACTTTTGTACACGTGTCAGAAGTGGTGAAAATCAATGTCCGACGCAGGTTTTAGAATTAGGTGTGGCAAAATGGCTCGATGGCGCCACCTACAAAATTTCAACATTGTGCACCTCGCGCTACGTTTTACCTACACGTACGGAAATCGGTATGCGTATGTAAATGGTAAATGGCGCGCTTATATAGCGTACAGTCTGCGCCAAACTACACGTTTGATACGAATCCTGGCCTGAAGATCTCTCGGTTATAGTCATGGCGCCACCTACTGCAGCAGGGAATTACATGCTTTGCATCATGATACGCTCCTAACATACGTGCTAAAAAATAAATATGGAATGGCGTTTCCCCTGGCAGAGCTGTCCCAACGTGCATCTGGGTTCGAGGGCCCGTTCATCGCCGCTCGCAGCTTTAATAGTGTGTTTATTTTCCTCCCTCAGGACCTGCATTCTCAAGGCGAGGTGATTGAATGTCTGGAGAAAGCTTTAGTACGAGAAGCAGAGCAGTTAGACAAGGTTCACCAAATCCGAGACGACTGCAAGAAGTCCATCATGCGAGTGGCCGAGCTCTCGTCCGACGACTTCCATCTGGACCGCTATCTCTACTTTTCCTGTCGGGATGATCGAGAGCGGTTTTGTGAAAATGTACACACACGCTTTCTTCCTTTAAATTTATATTTTTTTTTCAATTATCCGCCCTGCCCCTGTTCTGAAAAAAGATCCACACTGCTGCTGACTTCTTGCAGTACATCATTCCCTTTCTTTAGTGATGTCAGCAAGGGCCAAGTAGAGATGATTGACGGCTATGTTTAGCTCTGGAATTCAGTTCATGTCAGTTATCTCTGTGAGAATATAAATCCACTCCTGTAACGCATGACATGATTTATTTATTTATTTTTTTTTGTGAGACTCGAGGCTGCACAGTGTTTAATAATAAACATATTTTCTTTGTCGTAGACCCAAGTTGGAGAAGGCAGGGTTTACAAATGTCTGTTCAACCACAAATTTGAGGAAGCCATGTCTGAAAAGGTAGGCTGTTCATGTATGACAAAGCAGGAGAGGACTTTAGGTTTGCATGCCACGCCAGTATAAATAGTGATCCACATAACTGCTACATATACAGCCCGAAAAAATCCACAGGAATGTTTTCTAGCAAATAGATTGTGGTGTGTGTGGAGCTTAAATAAGCACGTCTGTCCGCAGTGCAGAGACGCCCTGACCACTAGGCAGAAGCTGATCGCGCAGGACTATAAGGTCAGTTACACTCTGGCGAAAGCGTGCAAGGCTGACCTCCGCAAATATCGCTGTAACCTGGACGCCAACATGCCCCGAGCCCGAGAGGCGAGACTGTCGTACTTACTCCTCTGCCTGGAGTCTGCAGTGCACAGAGGTCAGCGTGTGTGTCTGTGAGAGAGCATGAGGGAGAGCGAGAGAGAGCATTTCCCAATACACTGTGTCGGCCATTACAGCATTTTTACATTCACTTTGAAATAAATAAATAACTGTTTAGTTTGTACTGTTGGCTCTAAAAATAATATTGTTCAATTATTTAAAAACAATATTGTAAAGCTACATTCGCACACAACGATTTTATCGTTGCCCGTCGCTGTACTACGAAGTCGTCAATAGGCATTCCTACTACTGGTTGCCATAGTAACACTTACCATTAGGTGGAGCAACTTGCGTTCCACTTTTGACGCCAAATCGAAACGTTCTGGAGGAAGAGCGTCCGAATATAAAATTCACCAGTGTATACAGGTGCATGTTGAAGAGAATTTCCACTATAGTGGAAAAAAGTTCCGTAGTTTAATTTAAAAAGTGGAGCTTTTCGTATGTTTTCGATTCATTACACATGAAGGGAAAAATACTGAGGCTTTTTTTTCACGCTAGAGTTTAACGCTAGTCTTATTTGTCATTGTGTGACTGACATTGCGTGCCGGTGTATTTGGAATGGAAAAGGTGAGAACCGTTAATTAAGCTAGGTTTCTGTTGTCACGGTGTCGGACTCCAGGACGCATGGTGAGCGGAGACTGTCAGGGAGAGATGCTGGACTACAGACACATGCTGATGGAGGATTTCTCGCTGAGCCCGGAGATCGTGCTGCACTGCCGAGGCGAGATCGAGGCTCACTGCTCCGGGCTGCACCGTAAGGGAAGAACCCTGCACTGTCTCATGAGGGTGGGCCGAGGAGACAAGGGACCGATGGACAGCCAGTGCCAGAACGCAGTAAGCACTCCGTGTCTCAATGTCTATGTAAATATGACCTAAAACTACATCGCGGGGGGAAAAAAAAGTCCTGAATGTAGACAAAGCGAACCCAATTAAACAAACGAGACAAAAAATATTATACTTGCTCATTTAATTATTGAGGAAAATGATCCAAAAGTATGTGAACCTCTCGGATTGGCCGCTTAATTTGAAGCTGGTGTTTTCAATGACTGGGGGATGACTATTGGGTGTGGCTGAGCGTTGGGTTTTATTTCAAGTACAGAACAGATCCATGAAAGTCTGATCTTCACAACACGTGCTTGTGGAGGTGTATCTTGGCACGAACAAAGGAGACTTGTGAGGACCTTGGGGAAAAAAAACACAGAGAGAGAGGGAGTCGTTCGAGGGAAATTTCTAAAGGGTTCACAAACTTTCCAGCACCACTGTATATAGATTCTAGATATAAAATTTTAAAAATGTATCCAAGAAAAGGTTTAATTTATATCATTAAAGCTCTTTCTGTGTGTGTGTGTTGCAGCTCCAGGCACTCATCCAGTCTGCTGACCCTGGTGCTGATTACCGCATTGACCGGGCTCTCAATGAAGCGTGCGAGTCTGTAATACAGACCGCTTGCAAACACATCCGCAACGGAGATCCCATGTGAGTTCCGTCAACCTGACCAAAAAACAACAACAAAACAAAATCGTGGATCAAAGCAAACCGTCTCGTGTTGCATACGTGCCCTGAATCATGTTCTACTCAGCGATACGATAAAATGTCGTACATGTAAGTGACCTGACCAGAGCTGTGTGTGTGTGTGTGTGTGTGTGTGTGTGTGTGCTCGTCTATAGGATCCTCTCATGTCTAATGGAGCATCTCTACACAGAGAAGATGGTAGAGGACTGCGAGCACAGGCTGCTGGAGCTGCAGTACTTTATCTCCAGAGACTGGAAGTGAGTCACCTAATGAAATCTAATATGACACAGGATGGGCGGGTTTTTTTTTTTTTTTTCTTTTAATAGAGAAAAGTAATGGCTGTAAAGTAGGTAATGTGCCTTATGTATCTTTTTTTTAAAAAATGATTTATACTAAAATATTCTGCCAGATTTACGGACATTAACGGTAACGCTAATTTCTTCGTACTCGCATGCAAATATTTTATTTATTTATTTAGGATTAATTCCAATGGCCCGTAAAGTTCAAGGTGTGTGTGTGCGCAAAACGACAGCTCGTTTGCATTTAGCGACGCCCATAAAAAAACTCCGAGAGTGAATCGTTAGAGTTGATTAGATGGATAGATGGAGTGCTGATAGTTGTGGAGATGGATGGATAGCTTAGAAATGTTGATGGATAGATAACATGATAATAGTTGTAGAGTTGGATGGATAGATAACCTAGAAATATTGAGAGTTGGATGGAGGGGTAGCGTGCTAATGGTTGGAGAGTTGGATGGAGGGGTAGCGTGCTAATGGTTGGAGGGTTGGATGGAGGGGTAGCGTGCTAATGGTTGGAGGGTTGGATGGAGGGGTAGCGTGCTAATGGTTGGATGGAGGGGTAGCGTGCTAATGGTTGGATGGAGGGGTAGCGTGCTAATGGTTGGATGGCGGGGTAGCGTGCTAATGGTTGGATGGCGGGGTAGCGTGCTAATGGTTGGATGGCGGGGTAGATGGATTTCTTTTAAAATATTGATGGATGGGGGAGAGAGATGTAGAGTTGGATGGATGGATGGATAGATAGTCTTTTGAAAGAGGATTAAATGCACATTATGGCCAAAAGTATGTGGACACCTGGCCATTACACCTGTATGGGGTTGTCTTTGTAAGCTGTAGCATTAGTTTCCCTTCACCGGAACGAAGAGGCCCAAACCTGCTCCAGCATGACGATGCACCTGTGCGCAAAGCGAGCTTCATGAAGACATGGTTTAAAGACAAGTTCGGAGTAGAAGAACTCTAGTGTCCTGACCTCAACCCCACCGAACACCTTTTGGCATAAACCGGAACACGGACGGTGCACCAGGCCTCCTCACTCAACATCAGTTCCTCACCTCACGAGCGCGCTGGTAGCGAAATGAACACGCATCCCCCACAGGCACGCTCCAAAATCTAGTGGAAAGCCTTCCAGGAAGAGTGGAGCGTATTATAACAGCAAAGGGGGAAAAACTTCATGTTAAAGCCCATGGGTTTGGAATGAGCATATAGGTGGTGTGATGGTCAGGTGTCCACATACTTTTGGCTATGTAATGTGGATCACTCGGTTTGGTCAATAGGCCTTTTACTGTCTTTAATTAAAACAACGCTTGATTCTCAGAGCTTTCTGTTGAGCTCCAGCTTGAGCCATGGCATTTGCAAGTTGACCCTCTCAATCAGCCCATCGCTCTCGTCTTTTTAACATGAAGAGGGGCACGTTTGCGCTCTACGCCGTTTCACAGTCCATTAGGTACAAGTACTTTTAAATTGGAGCACTTAGAGAAGTGGCAGTTTGGTGCACTAACCCATCGATACCGAGTGCCCACTCCACCTGCTGCTCTGAAGTGTTTGTGTGCTTCTGCTTTAGGAGCGTCAGCTTTGTAGAGGACAAGGTACTCGGTAAACTAAAACACCATGTCCTAAGCTTTTCAACACGTTTGACAGACTGTCGTGTCGATGGCTGAAGGTTGGAGAGGCTGGAGGATCTGCTCATCTTTTGGATTAAATTAAAACTGGATAGAAAGCACAGATGCATAAAATTCCTTGGTTACAAAAGTCCAGATAAGCCACTAGTCTTTATACGCTGTATGGCCAAAGGTATGTGGACACCTGGCCATCACACTTGTATGTGCTTGCTGAATATTGTGTTCCCCACCCTTTGCTTTTAGAATAAACTCCACTCTTCTCGGAAGGCTTTCCACTAGATTTTGGAATGTGGCTGTGGGGGATTTGTGTTCATTCAGGTACGAGAGCGTTAGCGAGGTCAGGCGCTGATGTAAGGGAAAGTGTAATGCTCCAGCATACAAAGATATAGATATATATTCTGTGTGTGCTTCCAAATTTGTGGCAATAGTTTGGGGATAGAACCACACACCAGTGTGATGTTCTTCTCAACTCTCTCAAGCCTCAACTCTCCCCTGAAGGCTTACCTTCCCTCACGCAATCTGCGATCAATCAATGACTTGACGGTCAGTAGTACCTACTCAGCATGGCGCAAGGTCCCTTTCAAGAACATTCAAACGAACTGTTCCTCAGAGGTGGAATGAACTTCCAGCCTCAATCCGGACGACGGAATATAAAATAAGTAAGTAAATAAATATAAATAACTCCGCACACTTTGCTTCTTCTGGAGCTCAATTAATTACACAGCGGCGGCTGTGGCTCAGTCAGTAGAGCGGGTTGTCCACTAATCCACTAATCGTAGGGTTGGTGGTTCGAA
>JAFFST010046652.1:174074-189723 GCA_022414735.1 Noturus placidus
GTAAAAATGATATTTCTGTAAAGCTGCTTTGAGACAATGTACCATTGTAAAAAGCGCTATACAAATTGATAAATTATTATTAATTATTTTCCCAGATTCAGATGAAGGACTTTCGATTTTCCTACAAGTTCAAGATGGCCTGCAAGGAGGACGTCCTCAAACTGTGTCCGAACATTAAAAAGAAGTATGATTTTCTCATGCTGGGTTTTTTCATTTACTTATTTCTTTATAAAAAATTTTTAATTAATTTTCTCAATAACTCTTTACCGTATTTTCCGCACTATAAGGCGCACCTAAAAGCCTTAAATTTTCTCAAAAATTGGCCGTGCGCCTAATAATCCGGTGCGCCTTATATGTGGACTGAGTTCGAAAATCTATACAAATGTTGTGCGACTTTGGTTGGCGTAACAACCGTATGCGCCTTATAACACGGTGCGCCTTATGTATTGGTCAAGTACATAAATAGACCCTGTAATTGAGACTGCGCCTTGTAATCCGGAAGCCTTATAGTGCGGAAAATACGGTACTGTTTAATGTGGTGGTTTTCGAAATGGGGGGCGCCAGGGGGCCTCAATGGTTTGGTGTGAAAAATAAATTCTCACTCTGACAACCACACACACACACACACACACACACACACAATCAATTCCTAATGTGATGTAAGATGTAATTATTAATAAAAAGGGGGATCTATTCAGATGTTAATGCCATTTGGGGGGCCTCACCCTGGAAAAGTTTGGGAACCACTGATGTAGAGGACTGATGAAGACCACAGGGACTGTGTCGTCTGGTTCAATTGTGACGTTTAGTTTTTATATTGGCTTTAGGTTTAGTGTTAATTCTCTGCAGTATTCATCATGTCAATGGAACGTTCTCAAGGATAGCAAGACGAATGTTTCATGTACGCGCATTATTATTTCTGTTGCCATGTGTCTGGTTCACCTTCTCTTGCTCTGAACTTTTTCTCCAGAGGCGATGTCGTGTTCTGTTTGAGCTCCACCGTGAGGAATGACACTCTCCAGGATGTGAAGGAGCAGCGCGTGTCCCTGAAGTGTCGCAAACAGCTGCGGGTGGAAGAGCTGGAAATGGTGAGAAATGGTGACCACGTACATTTCTCTGCTGCTCATTCTGATAATAAATAAAGCTGCACACTATTACACTCCAAAAGTCCAGATGTTCTTATGGAGTTTTATTCAGCTTTAACACAATATATTAACAATGATTTCTTTAACTAGCTGTTGGTTTTGTGGTATCCAAGTGTCCCATATTATTATTTCCCGTCTAAAAGGATGACTAAAGCTGATTTTAAGTTTAAATCCCATCAAAGTTTCTTTCTCGTAAAGCCTGCCCGGAGACACAGAGACCACCATGGCAAGAAAATTTTAGTTTCAGGTCATGCTGTTCTATTTCTCACCTGCTTGTTTACTCCAGAGCGGAAAGCAGAATGGCGTTCCACAGCCCCGGGTAAAGGAGTCGTGTCGTTTCTTTTTTTATGTATTTTTCAGTCGGAGGACATTCGTCTAGAGCCTGAGCTGCACAGCGCATGTAAGAAGGATATCGAGAGGTTTTGCTCCGCTGTGTCATTTGGCAACGCTCAGGTAAGCCGGGATCGCACAGTGTGGTGGTGGTGGTGGTGGTGGTTGTCATCGTTCATCAAATATACATCAAGTAATATATATCTTCAGTGAAAATGCTACCCAGGAAAAAATGAAGATGTGATCATATGCTGAACTTTTATTTGTGTTGCTCGAGTTCTTGTTCAGGTGATGCAGCCTTACAGTTTCACATGTTCGTCAGGGGTCTCCTCCATTTAATCCAGAAGGTGAATCGGCTACTCTAAATTGCCCTTAGGTGTGACTGCTGTGTCTCAGTCAGTCGAGCGGGTTGTCCACTAATCCACTAATCGTGGGGTTGGTGGTTCGAATCCCGGCCCGGGTGATCCCATGCCGAAGTGTCCTTGGGCAAGACACTGAACCCTAAGTTGCCCCCGATGGCAAGCTAGCACCTTGCATGCAGCTCTGCTACCATTGGTGTGTGAGTGTGTCTCATTTGTAAGTCGCTTTGGATAAAAGCGTCTGCTAAATGAATAAAAAAAATAAATAAATGACTGTGTGTGAGACCTGGTGATGGACTGATGGCGATGATGCTTTGTGGAGTATCTTTACTAGGACTGTCACGATAATCACGTTATTGGTTTATCGTATGATATAATACGGACGTGACCTCAATATTGCCCGTCGTGTTTACGTAAAGCCGTCTGCGCCGCTTCTGTCCTCGCGTCCGTTCTTGGGCTGTCGGACATACCAGTCGGTGGATATGATATGATGAAATCGTCCCCTAGGTCTGAACGAGTGTCGTTCAGAGAATTTCTCTTCAGAGAACGTCTCTCTGTTGCTTTTCCTTTTCTCAGGTCACTGAGTGTTTGAAGGAGAATAAACAGCAGCTGTCTCACACATGCCATCAGAAGGTGTTTAAGATGCAGGAGCTGGAGATGATGGACCCTGAGCTGGATTACCAGCTAATGAGAGTCTGCAAACAGATGATTAAGGTTAGTGATGTGTCTTGTTTAAAAACATCACCCTCCCAAATTGCATCGGCTCCATTAAAGACCGCTAGGTTCTCCTGTTTTGACGAATGGGATATCGCGAGAACAATGAAAAATTCGTCTCCTCTCAATCTTACTTTCCACATCTCGTCTACGTGTCAGCGTTTTTGTGCGGAGTCTGATGCCAAGAACATGCTGCAGTGCCTGAAACAGAACAAAAACAGCGAGCTGATGGACCCCAAATGTAAGCAGATGATCACCAAGAGGCAGATTACTCAGAGCACAGGTGAGTGAAGAGCAACCGTGTCCTACACCGCGAATATTAAACCTGAACTCGTATCTTGTATCTTGCTCATGTCTGAGACTAAAGTTCAAGCGCCTTTTTATTTCCCTCTCGTATATCTCCGTGTATTATTCAACATAAAGACGCTCGCGTGCAGATGCAATCCGACTAATAAATAGAAACCGCTCGGAAAAGGACCGCAACCTGTGCAATTTGCAAAAAATGGCAAATAATAATCGGATTTTATTCCCGATATGTTGCATACATGTATACATTGTATACTATTTTGCAGATGCATACACACTCGCACGTACTGCTCCTTCGCTGTTTTACTTATTTATTTTTGTAAGCAGTAAATAAATATTTACCGCAGAGCGTCTTTCTGTAGCCCTATTCGGACGGATTAAATTTCCATGCAGTCCTGGGGATCACTTTCTTTTACAGATGCTACTCTGGGATTTTTTTTTTTTTTACATTTACATTTATTCATTTTAGCAGACGCTTTTATCCAAAGCGACTTACAAATGAGAGCACACTCACACACCAATGGTAGCAGAGCTGCATGCAAGGTGCTAGCTTGCCATCGGGGCAACTTAGGGTTCAGTGTCTTGCCCAAGGACACTTCGGCATGGGATCACCCGGGCCAGGATTCGAACCACCAACCCTACGATTAGTGGATTAATGGACAACCCGCTCTACCGACTGAGCCACAGCCGCCCTTTTTTTACATTTATTTGTTTGTTTGTTTATTTTTTTATTTCCGACCAGTTCGGCCACCCCACTAGCAACTCACTTCTCTTGTGGCCATTTTTTTTACTGTCCAGATGCGAGAGATTTATCAATGAGGAGACGTGTGGAGAAAATAAATAAATAAATAAATAAGGAAAGAAAATGAATTCTATTATAGATGCCCCCGATGATGAATGAATCCAATCTGAATTGGGCTTATGACGATGATGGGCGGCTGTGGCTCAGTCGGTAGAGCGGGTAATCGACTAATCGTAGGGCTGGTGGTTCGAATCCCGGCCCGGGTGATCCCATGCCGAAGTGTCCTTGGGCAAGACACTGAACCCTAAGTTGCCCCGATGGCAAGCTAGCACCTTGCATGCAGCTCTGCTACCATTGGTGTGTGTGTGTGTCTCATTTGTAAGTCACTTTGGATAAAAGCATCTACTAAATGAATAAATGTAAATGATGTAGAAGGAGCTTCATGAAGTGAGGATTGACTGAAGCATTTGGGAGTCCCTCTGTTTTAAAATAACGTGATGGTGATTGTACTGTAGGAGGGTTTTGTCTGTATTATTGTAGCTGCGCTCCTTATACAAGGAGACTTGTGTGTGTGTGTGTGTGTGTGTGTGTGTGTAGGACATGATTGTACTTCACTGTGTGTACAGAACAGGGTTGTTTTTCTCTGTATTTAGACTACAGGCTCAATCCTGTGCTACGGAAGGCCTGCAAAGCAGATATTCCCAAATTCTGTCAGAACATCCTGAACAAGGCCACCGATGACGGTGAACTGGAGGGCCAGGTCATTTCCTGTCTCAAGCTCAAGTATGCCGACCAGGTACTGAATATAAACTTTACATTTCTTTGCCATGTAGTTAAAACGCAATTATTTATTCATTCATTTTTGGTTTTATTTTGTGTTTATATGATCAGTGCTAGTCAAATTTTTACCTTTTAACAGTGAGGCTTTCTTGGCAGGTTCAAATAAAACTCGTACAGGGAGCGTTGCGTATGAGCTCAGTTTGCATGGTCACTTGAATACGCTCGTTTTCTTTGCACTCATCATACGTCTGACGTTTTAGAATATTTTAAAACCGCTGTAATGACGACGTTTGAGAACAACGGTACTTCAAAACCTTTTGTTGGGAAATAGCGGGCTTCGCTCTGATTGATAGTCGTTTAACCTGTTAAAATATCAATTATTAATCAAGTTGCTGAGAATATGAACCCAAAGCAAGACTCTGATACTGAAATCTTAATTGTGGCGATCATGATTAACGGTTAACGAGCCGATACGCTATTAGTTACGACGATTTGCGTTTTCCAAATGCATCATTTCATGCGTATTCAGCTGAATCCTGCTATTTTGAACGAGTGGTAAAAGCATGCAAACATCATAACCTCTCTTTAGATTTGCTTTAAATAGGTTGGTTTTTTTTTTTTTTTTTTTTCTTTCTCCATGATTTCAAACTTTTGATGTTCTTCGGCAGCGTTTGTCTGCAGACTGCGAGGACCAGATCAGGGTGATCCTGCAGGAGTCGGCCCTTGACTACAGACTGGATCCTCAGCTTCAGCTTCACTGCAGCAAGGAGGTGAGTGAGAGGCATGCATATGTGCATATGTACGTGTACGTTTCAGCCCCGATCTAAAGCAGTTAATGTGTGCACACATGACGCCTACTACTTTCATTAGAGACGGACGCTAGAGCTCGAATTGGCCCACATCCCCCGCGGACTGGCCGCTGGTTTTATTTTATTTTTTTCCCCCTTTGTTTCATAAAAATAATTTAACCGTGTTGGAAAAATGACTTCTCGCCTCGAGTGTGAAGTGCGATAACGAGCACCCTGCTGTTGTGAACAGATCCACCTGAGTGGAAGTAATGAGGAAGCATTGAGCAGTGCTCCTGTCGTCCTACAAAAGCGCAATGGATGCCTATTAAATTGACCATTGTGCATTGGCGTATGGGGAGATTACGTCACCTAGTATTACTTTCAATTGTGACATGCGGTCAGTTTTTGCCGAAAATATAGGGCCTCATTTATCAGACGGCTAGGAAGAACATTTATTCGTAAAGGAGCGTTTACACAAGAGGTGTGTGTGTGTGTGTATATATATATATATATAATGTGTGTATATATATATATGTATATATATATGTGTATATGTATATGTATATATATATATATATATGTGTATATGTATATGTATGTGTGTGTATATATCTCCTTTCCAGCCTCACGAGCATCAGCAACTCTTTTCCTGAGGTCCTTCCACAAACATGTGTTATGAAGATCAGACTTTGAAAGATCCCTATTCTTTAAATAAAACCGAGCCTCACCTGATCTCATTCCGTTGATTGAAAACACCGGAGTCTAATTTCTGCTTCAAATGAACAGCTAATCCTACAGGTCAACATACTTGGACCCTCACAGATATGTAATATTTGATCAATAAATAAATGACCAAATATAATATAATTTTCGTCTCATTTGTTTAATCCGGTTCTCTTTGTCTACTTTTAGGACTTGCGTGAAAATCCGATGATGTTTTAGGTCGCATATGGTCATATATACTGTAATTATAATCGACTAAAAAGTACGAGGTTAATTAATATGAACTGTAATTGGTGGTAAATTGCTGGTGTATAAGAAGAGGAATAAAACACGTCAGTGATATTTAAAGAATATGAATCAGCTTCTCACCTTGATTATTTTCATGCCTCTTTAGTGTTTTGATTGACCTGGCTATATGGAAGGATTTCTAATGGATGTAGTGCATTATTCACAGCGAAGCCCTCGTGTCAAGACTAATCTCCTAAAGCGAACAGTATGTGATGGGAGATTAATAGCGGGATACCGTGCGCCCGAGTCATTTTGGGTTTCTCCTTCAGTTCTGACAAATTCATCGTCGACTTATTGAAGCGAATCCACACACAGCACTGTCTTCAGCACTGAGGTCAAGGTTCATGAAAACGGCGTCGTGAAGGTTTTCATCCTGCCACATTGTCTGCACATCACTGTTTTTTTTTAAAAAGAAAGAAGGCGGGTGGTATTGCATACCCTCACTTTAATCCACTGTAATTATTGCCATAAAGTTACTCCATGTTTGTCTAACTTTCTGAAAGGAATGAGGAAACTTGAAATGCTGGTGCTTTATCGAATTTAGGAGTCCAAGCCAAACGTATTGAAGAAACGATACCTGATGTGATTTGATTGTACTGCGGCCCTTCCTTTTGTTTAAATAACGCCATTCCTCACCGTGCTGCCTCTCTCGTCTCTTGGTGGGGTTTTTTGCGTGTGTGTGTGATAGATTACCGAGTTGTGTGCAGAGGAAGCCGCAGCGCAAGAACAAACAGGCCAAGTGGAGGAATGTCTAAAGACCAACCTGCTGAAGCTGAAACATGACGCTTGCAAAAAGGTAACGAGCGAATAAAGGACTGAGTACGATCGTGACTTCCTACACAACCTTAAGAGACATCATTTATCAACTTAAACTCTTTCCACTACATCTGTAGAGCATTGTGATGAGAATTGTGATGCGTTTCTTTGTACTGAGGAAGGGGGATCCCTGTGTGTGTGTGAGACTACTATGCTGTTTTGCTTGCTGTATGGTTATTATACCTTGAATGCTTTACTCCATTCCACCTCTACATGCCTTTCATTGTAAAGCTTCTCTTTGTTTCTCGCTCTAGGAGGTTTTGAACATGCTCAAGGAGAGCAAAGCAGACATTTTCGTCGATCCAGTCTTGCACACAGCCTGTGCCTTGGACCTGAAGCACCAGTGCGCGGCGATAACCCCTGGCCGAGGCCGACGTGAGTGCGAGAAATCCGAACGAGTCGGCTTATCGGTCCGAGTGACCTTCCAGAATTTATCCGTGACCTTGTCAATCATGCCATACAGGAACGTTCGCTCTGCTGGCCTGACTCCATTTCTCACTGCGTCCTCGTTTTTACAGAGATGACTTGTTTGATGGAGGCTCTCCAGGACAAGCGGGTGAGACTGCAACCCGAGTGTAAGAAGAGACTGCAAGACCGGATCGATATGTGGGGCTACGCAGCCAAGGTGGGTCCGTGTTAAGCGTACGTATGGTGAACTGGCACGACGTATTATTCCACGACGACGAATTAACGTCTTGCGGTTTAAATTTTCAGTTCAGATGCTAATTCAGACCAGCGAATGTTGGTGTACTAACACGGGATGTGGATGCGGAGTCTGTCCTGGCTGACGAGAAAGATAAATGCGATAGGTTTGACATTTCCCCGAGTGCTTTTCCGCAAGCTTTGTAAATCATGAATGTAGCTTTAGGCGATTGTTTTTTTTTTGTTTATTTAAAATAGCCTGCCCAAACGTTGCCTTCAGCAATTCATGGAAGGTTTCTCGTATGTACAATCAGTGTGTGCAAGCGTTTGCTGCATGCACGTTTCTGACCTTTTTTGTTATGCAAAATAATTGTTTAAAACTCGCATAAATTACCCTAGTAACTAGGGGTCCTCAACGTTTTCCAGGCCAAGGACCCCCAAACTGATGGCGAGATGGAGCGGGGGACCCCTTAATTATATATATTGTATGAAATTGTTGTATCAAACTGGTACCAAAACTTTCGCGACCCCCATGCAGTACCTCCGCGGACCCCCTAGCAAAAGTCAAACTAATCTAATAATGAAGAAAAATAACATTTTGATGATCCATTTAACATGATGCATAGTTAAAAGATTAACTCGAGTTGCTAAATGATCATTTCTAATTATTAAATGAAGTATCTTGAGTAATACTATTTCGCAGAAGCTTATGCTATGAAATTGTTATTTGATTGGAAGCGCTCCGTGTCTTCGTGGAATCTTTATTTTGATCCGAAGATGAAGAATCGGATTAACAGGCTAAATAGCACTTTTAATCTGAATATGAGCCCGGCTTTAGCCGAGGTATTGAGGTATGCGGTCAGGACATTTGCTTTACACGCGGGGTTGGGGGTTGGTATTCAAGTGTGCGCGGAGTTGGACTGTTCTTTACAAGTTTTCTCCCGAATAACTCCGGTTTCCTCCCCCAGTCCAAAGATATGTTCTTTAGGCTGATTTGGCATTTCCAAATTGTCTGTAGGGTGTGTGAGAATGTTGTGCCTTGTGATTGGTTGGCACCCCGTGTAGTGTTCCCCCGCCTTGTGCTCAGAATCCTCCAGGATAGACACCAGGCTCCACGTGACCGTGTAGGGTAAGCAGTACGGAAAATGGATGGATGAACTAATAACACACTGAACATAGTCAGATACAAGCCTGCACACATCACTTTCACAAACTACCGCTAATCTTATTTATTTATTCCCCTAACCTCAGGTGGCCCCAGCTGAAGGCTTTGCAGACCTGGCCTTCCAAGTGATGATGTCACCTTCCAAGAATTATATAATGTTGGTGATTGCGCTGGGCGTGTGCGTCCTCTTCCTGGTGGGCTTGCTGTGTGGACGCATCACTAAACGCGTGACCAGGGAACTGAAGGATAGGTAGAGCCTGGATCGTCAACTCGTACATCTCAGACTCGTTCTTAAAGAAAACAAAACAGAAAAGAAGAAAGCCTAGACCCTTTTTTTATCACATATTCACTGTTCTAATCCTCACCCGAGTGTCCTGCTTTACCATCCCTGACTCGGGACGCTGTAAGTAAACTCGTGATGGGTCGTTCTGCTCCATGCTGCCCCCTGCTGTGAAAGTCCCAGAATACATACATCAAAAGTCAACAGACTCTAGCATTCTGGGACGATCATCTGTGCTTTCCTTTTCTTCTCATTTGGATTGTTTTATTGAATGCTTGATTGACTCACTGTGTGAACCACATGCCGTGTTGGTGACAGATTTTACAAACTACTTTCTTTACTCCAACAATGCGTTTTTTTCCTACGATTTAGGGTGGGTTTTTTTTTTTTGGAAGCACTTTGAAGCATTGTACATATGCAGGTTTTCCAGTTGGATGTATAGTCATACAGCTTCACTTAAATTTTTTTTTTTTTTCCGTATAAATATGGGGTTCTGTCCCGAATCACTGGATCTGAACGTGTTAGAATTATTTGAAATATTTCATGTGAAAACCTGGACTGAAGATAAAACGCACATTTTGTAACTGTCGGCGTTGTGCGTTATTATTATTACAAATAATTGAAGACAAATCCTAGCACTAAATCTGGAACACATTTACTCCTATATCTTTTCTTTTCTTCGTCCCTCTCCTCTCCATCCAGTCTGCATTGTCACACTTGGCACCTCATGAACAGACGTCAGGCTCCAAGACGAAATGGTTTCAAAACATCCCTTCCTGCTTTTTTTTTTTTTTTTTTTTTTTTTTTTTTTTATTATTTATTTTAATTGTTCACAAGGCTCTTGTTGGTTTATGCTTAAAATTGTGTTGTTTTTTTTTTTGTGTGTGTTTTTCTGGTGGTCACCTTAATCTAACAGGGATTTCATGTGCAAGTGAAGGGGATTAAGATTAATTTCTCTAATCTCCAAGTGATTGCTCATTTGTAGAACTTACTACCTATTCAGCATTTCATAAAGCCTACAGGTGTTTGTATTGTGTGTAAAAGAGGACTAAAAACGTTTATATATTAAAAAAACAAAACGCCAAGAGTCCTTTGGACGAATGTTATTCGCGTATTAGAAGAGTACAAAATTCAAAAGTTGCTTTGATTGAATTCTTGCACACTTCCTGCTGTGCTTTAACGGCCCGCCCCTTTTCCCATGGCCTTATTTATTGTATATTTTCTACTTAATTGATGAATTGCTATATCGACGCACACCCATTCCCCCCCCCCCACACACGTCTCACTTTGACTAAATTGTGCCCAAATTTCCTGCCATCCATCCTGCAGCTCTGAAGCGTGTACCATGTACTCACGGCGAGACGACATGGCAGTCTGTAAAGCATGTTTATTTTGCCTTACTCTGCATAAGGTCGCTGTAGGCCTGGAGGACGTGCCGTTTACATGAACATCATCATGGGTTATTTGTGATGCACTTTTCTGAGTTGTTGTGCATTATCAAAAACATTTCAGTACACGATGATTCAGCTTTTTTAACTCCTGCTTTTGAGTTCTGGATTTCTTTGAACGTAGCGTACGTTCACTTGTCGTCGTCTTCTTGTCTAACACTCAAAATACTCCTTGCGT
The DNA here is from genome assembly GCA_022414735.1 of Noturus placidus. Lineage (NCBI taxonomy): Eukaryota > Metazoa > Chordata > Actinopteri > Siluriformes > Ictaluridae > Noturus > Noturus placidus. The sequence goes on from JAFFST010046652.1 coordinate 184,779, forward strand.
TTCGCACGTTCTTTCGCGAAGCTTTTCATTGTGAATGATCTCAGTAACGACCCGAGTGAAAAGTAGAAACTTGGTCTGAAATTCATGTAAATATTTCTTTCTTAGAACGTGCTTTAATGACTTGAGCTGATGTGGGCTCTGCAGGTCCGTGTAAAACCTGGCGATTCGCGTTGGATCGAATGCGTCGGATGAGACCCGAGGGAAATCTGATCATTCGTTGAAGGGTGTTAACGTGATCAGAGATTTAAATCGTGATCTAGAATTTGTGCAGAATCTTATATCTTCAGGATGCACGTTTCCTGTCTTTGTTTGTTTGTTTGGAATTTATTTTATTTTATTTTTTTTCACATTTTTATACAAGTTCCAGATTTGGACACGTAAAGCAATTTTAAAAAGTCCAGTCCACATCATGCAGATGGTCAGGGTCGCTGTAGTTCCAGAGTCTATACCAGAACCACTGTGTGAGGTGGGGAATACACTCTGAATGGGATACTAGTCCATCGCACATGTGCTCTCTCTCTCACACACACACACACACACACACATATATATATACACACACACACACACACACACTCCTAGCCAATCCACCGGGATGTTTCTATGAGTGAGAAATAATATAAATCTTTACCATACAACACGTTCGCCTCACACCTCCGCACTTGGAGATTTAAATCCCGTCTCCGCCGTGTGGGGGCAGTGTTCGCACGTTCTCCCTGTACTTCCAAGGTTTCCTCCCACAGTCCAAAGCCATGCGTTGTAGGCTGATCGGCGTTTCAAAATTGTCCATAATGTGCGAGTCCTTGTCAGAATTGTGCACTGCGATGGGTTGGCACCCCGTCCGGGGTGTCCCCCGTCTTGTGCCCCTACGCTCCATGCTCCCTCACGACCCTGCCTAGGATAAGCGGTACGGAAAACGTATAGATGGATGGAAGTACATACAATATTACAACGCCGCTGAAACCTGTGACTGCAGGGGTTAAATGTAACGCCGGTAGGCTTGCAGTCTCTCGGTTAGCAGATCACGTATTCTTCAAAGGTTTTTGCCACAGCACCCAACTTAAATTCGACGTTCCCTGGAAAATCCACAACAAATCTTATGTATCTTGAGTAATTACTGAATGTGTAGGTTGTATCCGAGGGTAAGAACACTGGAGACCCGGAGTAGCATGTGCAATAATATTTAGTAAAGAGTTTAAAATCGCTGAGGATTTAACACGAGCAGAGCATCTTTTCCTCAACAAGGCTAGATAAATATATAAATCAGCAGATTTTTATATGATGACGACGAAGAAAAGCAGGAGAAAGCTCTGCTAACTAAACAGAACATGATTTTATCCGAAGGTCTTCTGAACAGTAAATCTATTCAGATCTCATGCACAGTAAAACATCTCCTTGATTGGGTTTGCTCGCACACACACACACACACACACAGTTTACTCCTTTCTCTTTTTCATTTATAACCAGATTGAGGATTGTCGTTGGGATGACCTTATGGAAATAAATACAAAAGGGTTCTAAGGGATGTTTTGTTTTTATTTTTTTTTATTTTATAAAAGAATTTCCCGTGTGATTAGGACAATGTTGATGGTATTCTGTAAATAATAGAGCTAGGTCGTCCCGTTATTGTTGATTTGGTTTAGGTTATGAAGTCTTATGACTGTACATGCCTATATTTTGTAGATAAATGTCCTTGCTAAATTGTAAATATAGGTCATGATTATATGGTAATAAAATATATACATATATATTAATATTTTTTTTTCTTTCCCTTTGAAATAATCGGCAGTACTTCTTCTTGAGAGAAATTCTTGGTCAAAACTGATTCTATAATTTAGTCTTTTACATGGATTTGTTTAGTTTTTCCCCCTCAAGCCTGTGTAGATGGAGTTGTGACACGGACTGCACTTCTGCTTTGTGTGTTTATTTTAAAATTCTGAAGCACAATGATGGACTGATGCGTACAATTGTTTTTGTTTGTTTGTTTGTTTTTTGTAACTAACGACAAACGTAAGCAAGAATGTGACCGAAGTAATTAATAAAAATGAAGGAAGGTACAGTCCAAGATTTCTGACGCAGACGTACAGCTTGTGGAACCCAAACTGGAAACCCCACTGATTTAATTATTATTTGTACTGTCTGTAGAATATTCTTCAGAATGACTTACACCGTGGACTAAACCATCTTGTAAAGCGCTCTGCCTGTGTAATTTGGAGACATAACTAACCGAACAGATGGTGGATTTGGTTTTTTTTTTTTAAATGTCTGTACAGATTATGATTTAATAAGACAATATTCAGATTTTCTTACTTGTCTCTTGGTTTTTTTGTCTAATTCTGCATTGTTTCTAATCACGAACATGATCTCGACGGGAAATCGGGACCTCAGTACTGTACGTGCGGTACACTAAACGATCAACTCTATAATTATTGGCACGTTTCTAGAAGACAAAAGGGATTTTGTGTAAATATTCACATACTTACCTGTTAGTGATGCTACAGAAAGTCCAAGGAAATCGCTGGAACGCCAGCTTTAATACAGTTTTATAGTTAAGTGGCGATTGGTTACTTGGCATCATTACACTTCCATAACGTCATACTTTTCATAAGTGTCTGCTTGGATCTCCGCCGTCATGGATCTCCTAAACTTAATGTGGGGCGGCTCAGTCGGTAGAGCGGGTTGTCCACTAATCCGCTAATCGTAGGGTTGGTGGTTCGAATCCCGGCCCGGGTGATCCCATGCCGAAGTGTCCTTGGGCAAGACACTGAACCCTAAGTTGCTCCCGATGGCAAGCTAGCACCTTGCATGCAGCTCTGCTCCCATTGGTGTGTGAGTGTGTCTCATTTGTAAGTCGCTTTGGATAAAAGCGTCTGCTAAATGAATAAATGTAAATGTACTGTACAAAGTGTACACCCGTGACTCACCTGTCCTTCAGTGGACAATTTCACTCTGATAGTGTGAACCTAAAAACTTCTGTAATTCTAAAGACACTGAGGCTCATACTGAACATTGCATCAGGACAACCTACTGTTTTTACTATAAAGTATAGAATAGTAGATATGTAATGACTCTCAATCGCACAGTCTCGTGTTACCCAGAAGAGGAGGGTGTCCATTTTGTGTCTCAAGGTTTCATCCTCAAGACTGGATTTCTGTAAAGCTGCTGACACTGTTGAGTGTTTCTGAAATACTCAAACCAACACTTCTGACACCAAAAACCATGCCAAGGTCCAAGAGATCATGTTTTTCTACCATTCTAATGTTTAACTTGAACGTTAACCGAATCTCTTCACATGTATTCGCATGATTTTTTTTTGTATTGCGCGGCTATTACATTTGGTTTAATGTGCACGTGTTCCTAATGAGGTGGCCAGCGAGTCTTCGCCCCGATAGCAGAGTTAACCAGTAAATAAGCCAGTGAGCCACAAGGGGATGGGCGTTGCAGTGATTTGGTCACTGATAATGTCTGCAGTAAACAATTCTTCCATTGTGCAATGCAGTGTGCTAATAGTAAATTGTGGTTGCTAAGCAACACAACTGACAAAGATGAGCTCAATCTGTTTTACTGGTTTAAAACCTGGCACATCTTTCATTGCTTGTGATGTGGTTCAGGTTTTTCAACGCGGTTTAACCAATGAGCTTTCAGAACTGAAACTCTTCTTATACAGCAGCGCTGCTGAATTCTCAAACCTGATTGGTCAGAATGATTCAGTTTTCTAGAACAGCAGCTCTGACAGTAGATCCGGCTGTAATTCAAACCACAGGATGGTATTAATGCGCTCGTTCTAATTTATTATTGTTTCTATAGTAACAACTCTCATGCACAGGAACTCATTTGGTCTAATGTCACTGAGCTGCTTTGTTTCCTGTGGTGACTGTCTTTCGCCAGCAGATGGCGACATTTGCAAACATTTTCAACTACACACGCTAATTTCTAAGCAGGGGAGGGTTGATCATTTCCACCCGTTAGAACTGTTCTAGGACACATATATCGCTTTGGATCTGGATTCGGGTGGGTTTTGGTTTCTTTTCGAGTTTGTAAGCTTTGGTTTTCCTTCGTGATCTAAACATATCTCGTTTGATTTGTTAAAATAAATAAATTACTGTTCATAAATGAAAATGGTGATCTGTTTAAATATGAGTGTTATATTAGGGCTGATTTCTATTTGGCAGTGATGACTTGGTGGTTAAGGCTCTGGGTTACTGATCAGAAGGTCGGGGATTCAAACCCCAGCACTGCCAAGCAGACCCTGCTGGGCCCTTGAGCAAGGCCCTTAACCCTCTCTGCTACAGGGGGCGCTGTATCATAGCGGACCCTGTGCTCTGACCCCAACTTCCTGACATGCTGGGGTATGTGAAGAAAAGAATTTCACTGTCCATGTGTGTATGTGACCAATAAAGACTCATTATTTAGAAATTTTAGGTGTGTGTGTGTGTGTGTGCGTGTGTGTGTGTGAGTGAGAGAGAGAGTCTGAGTCTGAAGGGGGATCTGGAAGGGTAATCGGAGGCATTGTAATCCTGAAGGCCATGAACTTGGCCTTTGTGTGTGTGCGTGTGTGTGTGTGGCGTTACCCCCTACAGACTCACACAAGCAGTACACATGTCCATCTAATCACGTGGTCTCACTGCTCCGTTATTCTCTGCAGTGTGAAGGTTTCTGTTCATAACCAGATACCCGGTCCGATTCAAACAAACCGAGTTAATTCATCCAGTATTTAATCCTGAATTAATGCTCGAGAGAGAGAGAGAGAGCGAGAGGGAGAGAGACTGAGACGGAGAGACAGACTGAGACTGAGAGAGGGACTGACTGAAAGAGAGCGAGACGGAGAGAGAGAGACTGAGAGAGAGAGAGAGGGAGACGGAGACAGACTGAAAGAGAGATAGACTGAGAGTGGGTGAGAGGGAGAGAGACAGAATGAAAGAGAGGGAGACAGAGAGATACTGAG
>JAFFST010046652.1:199220-244220 GCA_022414735.1 Noturus placidus
CATTGATCCAGGAGGAGCTAATTAGCCCTTCCCGCCGTGACTGTGTAATAGTGCGCATGCGCACTGGGCTAATTCCAGCCATTTTTTTTGCAGGAAACTAATTAGCAGGAATAAAGACTGAACGGTTTTTTTTCTCCTTCGCTGTGGTCCAACACCGCTTTCTCCTCTTCCGTCTAACCAAGCCAAGCCGTCTGCGTTACAACCAAATACTCCTTCATGTGTGTGTGTGTGTGTGTGTGTGTGTGTGTGTGTGTGCGCGCTGTTTTAGTTTGTTTGTTTTGTTCTTAAAAAGGCTTTAAACCCCGTACTACGGATATACCTCTTTTTACTCTTTACTAAGAATAATCTAGAAGCTATCTGACCAAATGGAAGTACGCGAATGGGATGTATGAAGGAAGAAGGAAGAAGGAAGAGGAACGCAGACGTCGACTAATGTAAGTTTGTTTCCTGTTGAATGGGGTTTAGAGTCAGGGGTTTGTGGTTTCCGGTGGGCTTTGAGCTCACTTTGTGTCTCTGGTAGACGTTCTGAAGGCTTCAGTGCTGGACTCTGGACTGGTTTCAAGAGTGGAAGTTCTTCACGTGCGCGTTTGTTTGTTTGTTTGTTTGTTTGTTTGTTTGTTTGTTTGTTTGTTTGTTACCTCATTCTCCGAGTCGTCCTTTCTGTGTAGACTGTAGACACGTGAAATGAAAGCACATCCTGAGTGTTTATTTGTGTACAAACATGGGCGGTGTGTCGCCTGTTCACAGCCAAGAACAACAAGGAGTTGGTTAAAATGGTGTCCGATGTCGCTGGATGGAGGTCCGATGTAGCAGAAGGAGGAGATCGGATACATAACATAGTAACAAAATATCGAGCATGTTATATCCCAAAAAAAAACTCTGATCTGAAACATCCAGAGAGGTCCGATCATAGCCCGGGTTCTTCAGAGAGGTCCGATCACAGCCCGGGTTCTTCAGAGAGGTCCGATCACAGCCCGGGTTCTTCAGAGAGGTCCGATCACAGCCCGGGTTCTTCAGAGAGGTCCGATCACAGCCCGGGTTCTTCTGCTTGTTGTCCTTCTTTATGCATTTTCTTCAGCTTTTGCCTGTGAAGGGAAACTTTGGTGTCTGTGTGTCAAAACAAAATGATCTCCAAGACATCTAAGCATGCTTAAAAAGATCTCCAGTTCCACCTGATTTACCTTGTTTATGAAATTTTCTTTCTATCTTTTTTTTTTTTGTTGTTGTTTTACGAAACGTGTCTGATCCAAATCAATATCAAACTGACTTTAATCCTCTGTCTGTTATCCATCATGGCAAAAAGCATGTCTTTTTTTTTCTCTGTATGGAGAGTATAGAAAGGTTCCTGTGTGTGGGGAGGTGGTGATGTGGGGTTTTTTTTTTTTTACACACACACACACACACACACACACACACTGGGTCATTCCACAATCATCACATCATGGTGGAGAAAGGAAGGGAGGGAGTGTATGAAGGGTCAAAGAGCCTAGACTCACAGGTCAGAGTTCACTGTGTTGGAGAAAGAATGGTGGGGGGGGGGATGAGTAGTGGTGAGAGCAAGAAGCAGAAGATATGAGCTGAATGCAGGAGGAGAAGAGTCGGTATAGATACTGCATGAACGCCAAGATGGAAATTATACGTGTGTGTGTGTGTGTGTGTGTGTGTGTGTTTCGAAATCTCTGGTGTTTGGTGTTCCTTGGAACAGGAAGTATTTCCCTAACGTTAAAAATCCTGACACGTCGTCTACTCTTACGTTTTTGCGTCGGATTCGTTTCGGAGCTCGCATGACTCCTAGGCGAGGGACCGCGCGATGATAATATTATTATTATTATTATTATTATTATCGATATCATGGTGTATTCTCTTGCTGGCTGAGGATAGCATCATATACTCTTTTCTGTTGTCCTTCTAGGACACCTTTTAAACGTTTCACTTAGAACACGGTTTTCCTTATGTCCGCGTCGAACCCGTTCCATTTGTTTCCCTTTTCTGCTAGAAACCCTATTCCACGTCGTCTACTTGATGTGTTGGTTTATAGACTAAACGAATAGTTAATACGTAGGTGACAGTTCAGTGTCAACGAGCCAGTTCTATCTACTTCAGTCTACTTTTTCCAGTTTCTACTAGTTGTGGGATTTTTTTTTTTTTTTTTTTTTTACGATCGCGTACATCTGGTCTCAGCATGATCAGTGTTGGAAGTCTAAGGCGGGCGGGCGTCTTGTCTGTGACGAGAGGAATGACAATAAAACCTACTCGACTAGTGTTTAAACATGGGTTGTTATTCACAGATAATAACAGGCTTTTTGATTGGAGTACGGTTCTGCTCATATTGACGTCCGAGAGTAATTGTCCCTCTTGCTCACTTAAGCACATGAACACGCAGAGTTGAAATACTCGAAAGGTGTTCGAAATGCGTAATGCAGCTGTAATTATCATTCGTCGTGCTGTTGTGAGAACTAATAGTGGTCGTGTAGAGTCGTAGCAGTTTGGGATCTCTTTAACGGGAAATGGGTGACGAACGAAAGGAAAAACAATCGTGTGGCACTGGTATGTTATGTAGGGAGTGTTTATTTATGTATTGTGCTGCTCCACCTGTCTTGGACTGAAGCGTTGCTGCAAAGCGGTCCAAAGTTCTTCTAACTGATTACGGTTACGATAAAACGGTTCTATCTGGATGGGCGTGGTCTCTTCCAGGATGACCCCGCCCCCTTGCCCATGGCACAAGGGCTCAGTGAATGGTTTAATAAGGATGAAAAATTATGTAAATCATATGCTACAGTGACTAGCTCTCAACCCGGTCGAATAGGTTTTCGAGTGACTCCACCACCATCGTGAAAACCAGCCGGGGGAATGTTTTTAGGCGGAACGGCGCGCTTCCTGACAGGGTTCGTCGATGCCGAGGTGCACCCGAGCTGTTCGGGCAGCTTATGCTGATCTAACACCTCACTAACATGCGCGGTGTTGGTTTTCCCTTTCATTCGTCACACATCTCCACACGTCATTGTACTCGCTGAGACTGGATGACACGTTAGCAGGGTGCCCATGTTCCTCCGTGCCATGATTTGCATCCCGCAGAGATAAAAGTTAAAGATGGCGTGTAGTTCAGCTGGGAGTTTGTACGTTCAGATGTATTAAAGACGACGCTGGTGGATAAATGCTTTAACGTTCTTTAAAAAGTAAATCGAGTTCAATAAAATGGAGATTTCGGTGCATCAGTGCAGCATTTAAAATTTTTTTTTCATCTTTGTACTGACACTCGTACCAGGATGGCGTTCTAGTTTCTGCCTTTCTAGTCTCCCTAGGTCACAGACACTAGCTGAAGTCCCTAGATCAGAATATTTGGTGGTGTGGTGTAGCATCCAGAGTAGCTCTCACTTATATTTTATTATTAACAGTGTAATTAGTAGCATAATATTTTTTAAATGCGACTGTTTGTGATTTATTAAATGCTACAAATGTATAAGTAAGTGAGTAATTTATACTTCTTTATAAATAAGTCATTTATGGTAAGCCATATTTCAAACCTGCAGATCTAATAGTTAGGTTATATATTTATTTACATGTTTATGTATGTAATATAAAGTAACACAGTAATCGATATAATGTATAACATAACGTAAAAAAAAAAATATATATATATATATATATATATTACATAACACAATGTAGATATAAAAAGTAAGAATATAAATATAATTTTCTCTCTCCCTATGTATTATATCACTATTATTAATATGAAAACATATGAATAGTAATATATTGCATAATATTAGAACAATATTTATTATTATTATTATTATTATTAAAACTGGTATTGACCTCATAGGTCTTATCAGAAGAAATTTCACATTTTCATTATTTTTAATATTAAACACTTAAACACTTTAGTGTGTGTGTGTGTGTGTGTGTGTGTGTGTGTGTGTGTGTGTGTGTGTTTGGTGTTGCCGGTGTCATCACAAATCTGATTGATGTTCACACTGTAAATGTAGAGTACTTTAGTGTAATGTGTTCGGATAGAAGTCAGTCTTTATTGTGTTTGTGGAGCCGTGTGTGTGTGTGTGTGTGTGTGTGTGTGTGTGTGTGCACGCATGCGTACACTGCTGCACTCTCTGCTTATCATAACAATGGCTGCGGTTAGTGTGCGAGTTGAACACACACACCCTCTCTCTCTCTCTCTCTCTCTCTCTCTCTCTCTCTCAGTTGTCACACCACACAGTCCATGGGGCCCCCGCTTCTGAGCTTATGCCCCACCGTGTGTGTTACATTACACCACAAGCTGTCTACACACGTTTAATAAAGACGGACGCATAACAGAAACGTTTCACTGATTGAGTCTCTCAATTCTCATCAGATTCCTTGGCAAATATTGAGCCACACTATGCTCTCTGAATAAAAACGTGCTGGAGAAATTGTGTGCGTGCACGTGTGTGTGTGTGTGTGTGTGTGCTGTGGTTCTGTGAGGCTTAAATAGAATTTGCAGCTTATCGGAGAAGCTGGAGTCAAACAAGGGTCAACACTGTAGTGTTTAGCGTGAGTGAGAATTTTACAGATGAATCTTCAAGTGGCTACCGTGCGCCTGAAACACGCACACTTATGTGCACACACACACACTTATAATCTTTAATTCAAATCATGTGCTGGTGAGATTATAACACAAACCCTTAAAGCCCTAGTTTATTACACAGTAACTATTCTGAATTATTCAGTAAGTACAGTGAGATTGTATTTATGAGGGTTAGGATGAGTCTTCGGCGTTGAAGAGGTTAATCATACAGGCTAACATTGTACATATTATTGATAATATTGTTTTAATTGTTCTCTAATTTACTTCAAAATAGTCACGAGGAAACTATCCATAATATGAGACCCATATTTCAATTTAATATGGTAACAAAAAACAAAAAAAAAAAACAAACAAATGGTATAAAAATATTTATTTATTTTATTAATATGCATTTTTCACCTTAACAGATTAATAAGAAAAACAGGTTAATTAAAATGAATTAATTAAGATGGAATACGGCTACAGTGTGCCATATTGTATTTATATTCATACTACGTATCTTGGGTGGTAAACGTTAACCGCTATAGAGAATATTGAAAGTACTATTGTTGTGTAGAGGAATGATGAGAAGTGAAGAACGCTGGATTCACAGCTATACAAACATGTATTGTGCAACCCAACCTGTCTTTTTCTTTCCAAAATGTGCGTCTAAGAGCATTATTTCTTGCATAAGAGTCATAACAAAGGTCTGGCATTTACCGTAAATGTGGCATTCGTGTTCGTGCGGCTGTCATGTCTGAACACGAGGAACCGAAGAAGTGACTTGAGTGCAATCCACATGTGAGTACATGGTTATTAAGCACGAATGCACAGTCGAGCAGCAATAATGCAGAAGCTGTGAGATTACAGCCAAGCACAGGAGTGGATAACTGAAGAATACATCCAGCCACGAAGAGCTGAAAACTGCTGCTGGCTTTTAAAAACACACCAGAGGTTTCGGCTCGAGACGCAACGCTCGACAAACCCCCTCCCCACTAGTGCTCTGCTCCTGTCTCGTGGAACCGATAAGCCACAAATTAAACCGTAAGGGCGCGATAGAAAGGGAAGAAAGCAATCACCATCCAAAACATACATCATCTGTGAAATACAGCAGCGTCTTAATAGCACCGAATGCCTCACAACTCAAAGGACGGCGCTTGATCTTACAGCAGGACACTGACCAGAAACACACGGCTGAAGCACTTCAGAGCCAAAAGGTGGAACGTTATTGACGGGCCAAGTCGCGCCACTTGACCTAAATCCTATTTTCCGTCCATTTCATTTACTGACGACGAGACAGAAAGTGATAAAAACACAAAAGATGTGTATCTGAATGCTAATCGTGACAATGTTCGTTATTATTTAGTGATTTCTTTATTAAAATGAAACCCCCTGGATTTCCAATCGTGCAGTAAACACCGCATTGCTTATTGTTTAATAACGATAAACAGGCTATATGTTTTCTTGAGGGTTTCAGACTAAATCAACATTATGTCAAAATGGCTACTGATTGTGGTCAACGTTCACACTCTTGTGTGCAGATTAATTAATAAATAAATACGGCACGTTATTCAGGGTGCAAACAGACCTTTAACACAAGAGGATGCAATTTTGGTTTTCTCCCTGAATTAAATGCATGAATCATGTGGCTGCAATTTAACCACTTTAAATAGACCTTGGATTGCTTTGGCAGTTTTATATAATAAAAGTAACTCTGGCAGTAAATGGCAATGAACTGAAAATGACAAAAGTGTTTAAAAAAGCCAAACATTTTATAAAGAAATGTATAAACGGTGGCACTTTTGGTCGCCGCTTCACTACTGATGCATACTTACTGTGTTGTATAACTGTAATAAACGACTAATTGTAACACAATGCTGTCTCTTGGTTCTTAGTTCTGACTCGTGAGGACATGGCGATTAATTTTCTATAAAAGCAGCTCTAATATTAGTTTTATCTGCAAGACAACTCCGGGTTATATTCGTGCACCCGTTCTAGTACGTTATCGTTTCTATAGTAACTAATAGCTCATTCACCAGGACTCTCATGTTGGACGTACCACATAATCCAATTTGAATAATAAACAGATTAAAAGCGTGTTGTTATTTAACAAGGGAGAATAGTTTTTTTTTCTGTCTTGTGAACCTGTAGGGAAAGGGAGGGAATGGCTGGTTATAGCTGCTGTAACATAAGTAATATCAGGAGCTAAATGGAACTGTAAATTGTCTGGTGCATTGCTGCGGTATAAGAAGAGTAAAACACTTCAGGACACACAATAGGAGAATAATCGGCTTTAGGGCAGCATCAGCAAGAATGTTGTATGTCAGGCCACATCACACCACGCTATTGTTGATTTATTTCCCTATATCAGCAAACTACCAAAGGTTTTATTCCTTATTTAGTCAATAGGCTTATTATAGTGTTCTATAGCTAGAACTGTCATAGACAGTTGTGTACATGCAAGCGTATATATATATATATATATATATATATATATAGCCCTAGCACTTGCCAATACCTTTGCAATCACAGAAATAACGTAGAATCAAGTAAACTCAGCAGTATCTGGAGATTTTCCGTACATCATGTGACGTCATCACAATGTGACATCACATTCAGCTAAAGCCCTCTTCGGTTCATGTGCGTCGATCACGAGTACAGCTAAAAAGTCTCATCTGCCAACAAATATCTCTGCAAAAGAGCGTGCGGAACTATTTCGTGCAAGTGCGATTTCGCCGATTTCAAAAAAATTTAAGCACAAAAAAAATCTCAAATTTTGAAAAAGTCGCACCGGAATCAAACATCGTTTGACCACAACAATTACAAAAAACTCCTGAGAAACCCTCGGGTTTAACATTGCAGGTCTGTGGAGTTATCGGCTGGTTTATTGTTTTTGGTAAAAATCACACTAGCAAAGCAAAGAAAAAAAAAACACTGTATGAAAACCACATCATTTTGAGCATCATGTTAAAATACTGGAGGACGTGGGGTGTGTGTGTGTGGGGGGGGGGGCAACACTTTATTCTACACTCATAATCTCTTAGTGATGGGACAAAACCTTAGACACTTGCACCACTTAAAGCTTCCAGGCAATGCTTTTTATACAGTCCAGCTGTACACCAGTAAAAAGAAAAGCTCATTCATTTGAACGGGAAAGGATAGAATAAAGGAATTCCAGCCTGGGAGCAGTTTATTTGACATCCGTTAGTTATCTTGGTAAACTTCACAAACCTTTAGTAGTACCTTTAGCAAAATGGAGGAACTGATAATGTTAAATAGCACTCATGCTAGAGATTTTCTTTGCTAGCTTATTAACGTTGGTTGGCACACTTGTATAAATAAGCTAGCTGGCTAAAGTTAGCATGACATTCCCTCCTAAATCACGCTAATGCTGTATGTCATCATCATCATCTTAATAATAATAATATATTATTATTATTATAATATCATTCACTGATTTACTCTTGCTGTTTGAGTTTCAGAAAATGTGGATCATATCAGTAAAGCCATATTTAATGAAAAGATTTGTTGGTGTCCGCTCCATTTCTATGTTAACGTACAACATATAAAACATATTTAAAATATAAAAGAAGATACAAATACATTGATTGATTATTATAAATTTTCAGAATGTATAACTCAATGAAATTGATAACGGAAGCAATAGTTTATATTGATCTGCTTCTTTAACTATAACTTAAAAAAACAAAACAAACGACAACAACAAAAAACCTTCTTTGACTGCGGTGGACACGGGGAGTCTCTACTGATCCTCACTTTCTCGGTTTCTGTTTCAATCCTTTTGACCCTCGGTGTGCATTTCATTTTCTTTTTTTGGGGGGGACTTGTCATTCAAGAAACACACCAGCTTTCCATTTTGAGGTCTCGTCCTTTGTTTGGCTTTCAAGGTATAAAATCTAGAATTGCAATCTTTCTGTTCTTAAAAACAGTGTAAAAGCTTCTTTTTCATAATAGTCCAACCTATTTTTTCTCTCTCTCTCTCTCTCTCTCTCTCTCTCTTTCTCTCTCTCACTGCCTCTCCTGACGGATTCAGCGTTTCTTTTTCTGTTTCCTTTTTTGTTAAGTCTCGCGGCCTTTCTCTCTCCTGGTCTCTTTCACTATTTTTTGAAGTCTCTTTTGCTTCCTGAATGGACTTAGTGTTTCTAATGGAAATGGTGCATTAAATCAGAGATCAAAGGCGAGCGTGAAGCAGAGGGGCAGCTGTCCAAACAGATGGGGGGGGGGTGTGGAGGTGGAGGGTGTCGGGGTTACTCAAGCTTGTGTATACGATGGCTGGTATAGGTATTAATATTGACTGGGGCTAATTTCTGAAGCTTGACATGGCAGGAGGATTTGTCATTCTTTATAGTTTGTTACTGTAAAAAAAAAAAACCCAATCAAATCCCTGTGTGATGGTTTCATCCCTGTGCATGCTTTATATTTGGTCTTTATGATGGAGAGAGTCTTAGGATTATGATTTTGACCGTTCTAGAAGCACTACTACTTCTCATGTATCTGGACAGATATTCACAGGAAGTGTGTGTATGCTTTTGATTGATCTCTATGTGGCACGCTCCATGTGAGCGCTCATCTTTGCTATTGTAATACTGCATGTTTGCCTGCAATGCCACTTTACCTAGGATTGGGTTGAGCTTTAGTCGGCTAACACATCCGTAGCACTGTGCTAGCATCCTGCTCTGGCTTCCAGTAAGTTGCTTAGCATTTAAACTATTGATTTTCCTATAAGCACTTTAACCCTCTCCAGCAGCCAGGATCAGAAAGAGCTCAATATAACCCCCAGAATCTCAGCACAATCTGCGGTTTTACTGCAGGGTTGTGCAATTACCCCTACGTACACACACACACACACGCACACACACATTAATAAGAGAACCCACAACATTCTACAACAGTGCACGTGTTAACGTTCACTTTAAAACCAGATGTCATATAACTTGCCCAAAAAGCACGTTTCAGTAAACGTTCTTAGAAAAGTTCTTCAGTTGTCCCCTCGAGGGAACCCTTAAAGGTTCTATGCAGAACCCGAGACTGATTTGCTATCACTTTAGGATGCTAAAAAACCTTTAATTAACCAAAGAACTCTTAAAGAGCCTTTTTAAATGTAATCAATTAACTAACTAACTAACTAACTAACTAATTAATTAATTGATTTATTTTTTTAAACCTCTCTTCCAAAAGTGTGCTAATTTCTGAGTACAGGTTCTAGATATTACAAAGAAATTGGTTGCCAATAACTTGGAATTTGTACCACACACAGGGTATATTTGGATAATTAAGGGTTCCAGCCTTTGTTCTAAGGTTCCACATAAAACCTTTTAAGGAAACTTCTGGAGGACAAGCTAAGAACTTTAAGCATTCTACATATTTGTAGATGAAACCTGTTTACTGTGTTTGCTAATTGGAAACCTCTTGAAGATGGCAGAGGTAATGACAAACCGAGGTATTGGGTGAAAAGATTTGAGTGATTCCAAGAAACGTTCCTCATGTAATATTCAGCTTTCAGTGACGCAGCTTTTGCAAAGAGCTATTGATCGTAGTGTTTTCTGTCTCCTTGCCTATTGGTATTCTCTCTGTTATAAGAAGATCCATGATTTTACTCATCAGCTTTTGTTTAAATGACATTTATTTTGTGTATGCCATGATTAAGATGGGTAATACGTCTATAGCGGCTCTCGTGTAAACTTTATTTGTATGGTAATACGATAAAGGAGTTACTCAAACCCCATCTGCATCTCTGTTTCTCTCTGTGTAGGTCTGGCTGGGATGAGAATGCCCAGTAACTGGGAGGATGGAGTGCTGTGACTCTGTCTCAGATGACAGACCCTCTGGCCCTTGTATAAACCAGCCTCCAGGGATCTGCAGCCCACCATCTTCCATGCTACTCCTCCTACAGAGAGAAAACACCTCTCATCTGAACTCAGCCAGCCCACCTAACCAGGGTGACCCAGAGTGGAGGAAAGAAGTCAAGGGGCAAAGCAAGGAAGAACTGAAGGCTTTTGGAGATGGACATGAAGAGGGGATTGATAAAAAACAGGTTGATGATTGTGCTGTGGGTGACTTTTTAGAGCGAAGAGGAGACATAACGGAAGGGCATGAAAAGACGGGTGATGAAGCTGATGAGGTAGAATGTCGGATCATCTACCAGGCTGATGGTTCTGCTTACATCCTGGAGAGCCAAAGTAGGCTGCCATGCAACGTGGTTGAATCCTCATCTCGTCCACCTTTTGTTAACACATGCCATTTCTCTTCTTCCCAAAGCTCTAACTTGAACAGCTTCCATGTCTTCCATCCTAAGAACTGGTGCCATGTGACTGGTGATATTCTTGCTTTGCTGACCTGCCAATCCAAAGATAGAGCTCCTGCCAGAATGGGTTCTTCTGAAGCTGAGCTGGCACTGCTTGGCAAAGAACAACCCGTCCTGGTGTGCTTTTTGTGTCGCCTGTCGTTCAGTTGCATGCATGCTTTTAGAGGTCATGTTTCCCAGCACCACAGTATCATGCTTACCATAGAGGAACAGCAATTGCTCTCGCTCGAGCACACCTGCGCCATCTTGCAGCCTGTAGGCCCCAGTAACCACCCACTCCTAAGCTTCCTAGAACCAAAAACTAGCAATGTGCCAACCAAATTAACAACCAGAGCTTTAGAGCACAACATGGTGGCCATGCTAAGTCAGGAGGACAGGGAGCACCTCCAGATCTCTGAGCCAGGACTCCCTCTTCAGCCCTCTCTACCCGGAGTCCCCCTTCCTACCTCAGTGTTGAGCCCTGCCAAAGACCCTTCAACCCTGGGCAGAGAGGGCCCACAGAGGAGCAGCCATGATGGTGGAGGTAGCAGAGAAGGAGCGGAGAGGTTGAGTAAAGAGGTAGTTTCCACTGCGGAGGATGGTGCGAGCAGTATTGGCAGCAGTGGTAGACAAGGGCACATTACTGAACCGGCTCTTTCAAACCAAAGCAATCCCAAATCTCCCAACTCTGTCACAGTAGCAACCAGCTTTATGAACAACACCAAATCTCTCACAGACTCTGAGTTAGAGTGTGGAACAAGCTTTAACTGCCACGGCCCTGCTCCGGTATCCTCTACTGTGCAAACCTCGTCCACGGTCACTTCTCCAAAGGAATTTTCCAACCAAGAGAGTGAGATGGAAATCGAACCAAATAACCTGTCAGAGAAGGGCAGTGCCATGGCAAAAGAACCAAATGGCAAGCTGTGCAATGACAACACGCCAGATGTCACTAACTCTGACCTACCTAGTAACCATGGCAATTCTCAGTCGTCCACTGTTACCCCTCCTCTGACCCAGAATACCAAATCTCAGCTTGATGATGGACAGGTGGATGTTGGGTCTAGGGGAAATCTGTTAGCTGTGGGTGAGCAAGATTTTGTTGTTGGGCAGGAAACTGTCCCGGGATCGTCTTACTCTTTTGGGGGCCAAGTAAACATGGCACACTCGCGCAACTCCTGCAAGACTCTGAAGTGCCCCAAATGCAACTGGCACTACAAGTACCAGCAGACCCTCGAGGCTCATATGAAAGAGAAACACCCCGACTCTGAGGATGGACAGTGTCCATATTGTGCCAGTGGGCAGAACCACCCACGCCTGGCTAGAGGCGAGACTTACACCTGTGGATACAAGCCTTTTCGTTGCCAGGTGTGCCAGTATTCCACTACCACCAAAGGCAACCTGAGCATCCACATGCAGTCAGATAAACACCTCAACAATATGCAGAATTTGCAGTCGCAGACACGTCCAGACGCTCCAACAGTCCAGCCGAGCCCCCTGTCTCACACGCACTCCACTCAGACCCCCTCCCCATCTCCTTCTAAAGTACAGGGACGCGCATCATGGCGGTGTGAAGTATGTGACTACGAAACCAATGTAGCGCGGAACCTTCGCATACACATGACCAGCGAGAAGCATACACACAACATGCTCCTTTTGCAGCAGAATCTGGCCCATATGCAGCGCCAGCACCGGCAAAATGCTGCCGAGCTCTACCCCTACTGCCAGCCCCAGAACAGGCTTCCTGACCCCACCAATGTGATCCAGCCAGGTGGAGAATCCGTGCAGGAGGCTCCCCGGAAGCCAGTAGATGAAGATCCTCCAGAGGCACTTTTTGAATGTGCACTGTGTGGTAACTTTTCCTCAGACAGCTTGGTTGCTCTTAGTCAACACCTGGCCATGCAACGCTCGCTTCCTGATGCTGATTGGAGAGGCACAACCGGTGACGCCCACCTTTGTCGGCTATGCCATTATGCCACACCTCTGAGGGCCAACTTCCAGTTGCACTGCCAAACAGACAAGCATCTGCAGCGCTACCAGCTAGCAGCACATCTTCAAGAAGCCAGCAGACGTCATGGAAACCCAGAGGAAGAGGAGGAGTGGATGCTCAGGTGTGTTGCTGCTGGTGTCCAGGTGCAACTAAGGTGCAGTGCATGCAGTTACGAGGCCAATAGCATAGAGAAGCTGAAACTACACACAATGAACTCGAGACACAAGGCCAGCTTGAGACTATACAAGGTAAGTTCTTAAACAAAAAAACTCCTTAAAGGGTTCTTTGGCTTGCAGCTCTGGGGGAATCTTTAAATGCTATGTGTAGAACCCTACAACAGAAGGAATACCTTTCACAAATGTATTCACGTAGAACCTTGTTTAGGATTTTGAAAGCTTGAACCATTAACCATCCAAACAACCCTTGAGGGTTGAATCTTCTTTCAAACACTCTACTGATAAACAATTTGATTGGCAGTTTTCTTCTTCCAGGAAGTAAATGCTTCATGATAAGTTAACTGTTTCTAGAAAGCTGCTGATTGTTTCTCCACTCTCGACCAACGTATGTAGATTTTCATCACTATATTATACTGAATAAGGTTTTGATGTTATTGTTTCTATAGTAACGGCTAATTTACAGGACACACCACGTAACCTAAGACTAATGATAAAGTGATTAAAAAAGGGTTGTTATTTAAGAAAGAAAACGTCTCATTGTTGATCGATATGGTGAGGTTTTCCGTAAGGGGATGTTTATGAAACCGTTATGGACGGAGTAGTTTTCAGTATGTTTTCTGCCACGGTCTTCAAGAGCAGAGGTCTTGGTGCATTCCTGTTTCTTGTTAACATGAGAAGCTGCGTTTTTTTTTTTTTTTTTTTTTTGTCTTATTAACTTGAAGAGAAAGAAAAAGGAGGAGCTAGTTACAGAATAACTTTGTAGCTGCTATAACATAAGCGAAAGCAGAGAACTTAAATTGCAGACGTTCTTCGACCTTAAATTGAACGATAAAAAGATGGAATTGCCACATGTTCTTTATTTAACGAAATTAATCGTCGACAAATCGAAACAAACTCTTTGGGACATGCTGTTCTATGAGAGTGATCCATTTTGAGATGGTAACAGTGAGAAGTTCACGTTAGGTTGAGTCACACCACCAGCTACGCCATTGGTTATTTTCCTTTTTTTTACTCTGTGCTGCAACTTTTGTGCTCCGAAACAAGAGTTATCAACTGCTAAGTGATTCTCTGATTGACGTCAATCTATCACATGAGCACGTGTCCATATTTAACTGGTAGATTATGTGTTCACTGCAGTGTAGTCCGTCACATTGGAGGTCAGATATATGTTAACCGTCAGCTGCGGCTGCACACCAGACAGTGCTCACGTACATTTCTCACTCCTATCATCCAGCTCCAACCTGCACACGTCCACACGCTCTACAATCAAATATATATATTTTTTTTAAACATGTAAACTGGAATTTTGCCTTTTATTAACTTGTTATAGGTAAAGTTAAGACCTTCTTTCTCATTTATGGGACTGCTGGGACAGGCTAAGCAAGCTGAGGATGGGATTGCGATCTCGCCCTCAGGCTTCTGTGGACTGTTTAGTAATGGAGATTGATGGTGTGTTATTTTTTTCCTCTCTTGCTAATGTGACCCATTAGCCCAGTACATATCCAATGAGTTTAGCGTTTAGTAGTAAAGCAAGCAACCCGGTCTTGCGCTCGGTGTGTGTGTGTGTGTGTGTGTGACTGTGTTTTAAAGAACTTACTGTTTGTCGCAGCCTACAGAAGACATTATATTGTTTGGATTGTTTGATTCTACGTAGCGTTTGAGTCCTGCCGGGGCCATGTGTGTGCGGAGTTTGCATGTTCTCCCCGTGCGTCGGGGGTTTCCTCCGGGTACTCCGGTTTCCTCCCACAGTCCAAAGACATGCATGGTAGACTGATGGGCGTGTCTAAAGTGTCCGTAGTGTATGAATGTGTGTGTGTGTGATTGTGCCCTGTGATGGACTGGCACCCTGTCCAGGGTGTACCCCGCCTTGTGCCCGATGCTTCCTGGGATAGGCTCCAGGTTCCCCGTGACCCTGATAAAGGAGTAAGCGGTTGAAGATGGATGGATTCTACGTAGCTAAATTAGCGCTAATTTTACGTAGGGAAACAAAATATCTTGGTTACATGTTGGTAGGATTTCTAGCTACTGTAGTTCAGAACACCCTGATGATGGGTCGCCTCAATTGCAATACACATGAGGTCTGCTTTTGAACGTTTTAAAAGCGAGCTCTGGGAAATAAAAATACTCGATGGGGAGGTAATTATTTTAAAGTAAAATGCACGACGTGAAGTAAGATTTGTTCTACTTGCTGAGTGCGGTGTTGTTTTTTTGTAGGTTTTCTATAATTTTAATGCATTATGCTCAAATTAGGACATAAAACGCTGGCAGGTTAACACTCCTCGGGTCTGTCTTTAAGCAGAAATAAGGCATTTCAGCAGAAAAAAAAAAAAACAGTTTAGGATTGTACACTATGATTTGTGTCTTTTTTTTTTTTTTTTTTTTTTTTTTTTTTTTTTTAGACGGTCAGTTTATAGCTGTATAACAAGTAACTATGATTATATGTCCTGTATAGATCACTGCCTCTGTGTAGATGGTTCACTGTATGATTCAAGTATATAAAGAGAGAGTAAATATAGTAATGTTCGGCAGTTAAATGTGACCTGGTTTGTTTTTATTAATGCACTTTGTCTTGTTGGTAAAAATATGAATGAAACGCACAAGCACCTGACTAGCACATCTGTCTTCTTTTCTTTTTTGCGCAGTACCTGCAGCAGTTTGAGGGAGCCGTGTCTGACGGCGGCTCTCTGCACTGTGCGCTGTGCGATTACTCCACCCGAAACAGCCTCAGTCTGGTGCAGCACGCCAATTCGTTGAGCCACCAGAGAGGGGAGGGACTCGTGCGACTGCAGCGAATCCAGAACGGCCTCCAGGATGAAGAGGAGGAGCTCGGTGCCATCTTTGAGATCAGAAAGAATCACGCTAAAGATAACGGTGAGAGTGGGACGTGTAAGGTTTTGCAACGAATCCTCAGTTCAGTTTCTTGTAAGTTAAATATGTGTCGAAACAGAAAAATATGTCGATTTCAGTAAGAATTCAGGAAATTGCTTATTAAATCTTGCATATTTGGTTGAAAAGAGTAAAGACGGGTGTTTCAGGATGATCATGGGACATGCTTTGTCTTTTATTCTTTGCTAAAAGACCAAATTTACTACATATACTACACATTTTGTTAGTTGCTCTGTCTAAGAGGGTCTGCCAAATACAATATAAGATATATATATATATATATATATATATATATATATATATATATATACACACACAGTATATAAAAGTGGAAATGTTCCAATATTCTGGTTATCCAAATATTCTTTCAGTGCTCCATTACGTAGTTCCTTAAATAATGCCAATGTTCATGATCCATAAGCGTGTACACATTTTTCAGCTACTACAGATTTTAAAATCTAATTTCTGTAGTTGCACAAAGCTACAGAAGCCGCCGAGGAATTTGTCTTCAAACGTTAATTTCAACTTTATGCTTTCGCAAGTCATTGGCACGTAAATAACACTGCACAGATAGACAGTCTGTGCACCTGTCAAAGCCACAGCCAAGCGTGTCTGCTGTAATGCAGTACCGGTACTGTACCAGGGCTAGTGTTAGGAATATTTGACCTGACGTGAGCTTCTAATGAAAAGTCGGACGTTGTAAACGAAGAATGCTGGTGTATAAGATGTTGCTATAAATGCATTTATAATACATCATGAATGTAGGATTCATAGGAAGTATTAGCAAAATTCTGTCATGCAGTAAAATATTTCTGTAGTTTGTGGTATTTAAATTCAAAGGTGTTGTTTATTTCCATAAAGTAGGTTTTTTTGTTGCCATACAAAATGTTTAAATTGGAGCTCTGTGGACCAGCCCTGGTCGGTCCCCAGTGTTGTGGTGCTGCTGTAAAAGATGGCGGAGGGGGAGGGGGAGGGGCCGGGAGGCAAACCGCAAAGCCGGACGTAAAGAGGACAAGAGAGCGTGTGGTTATTTACTGCGAGGTAATTGACAGGCGCGGGTGGTAGTCAATTAGCATTTGGTTCAAACCCCAAATCGGTTCAGCTAATGGTTTAAACGAAAGCTCAATCCCAGCATTCAGACGGAAGGAGGGAGAAAGAGGGAGTGAATGGGAGGGAGAGATTTTTGTCGAGAATGGCAGGAATTGATCGTGTTAATTCATCTGCCAATAATCAGACTTGTTACATCCTCACTGCCCAGAAGGAGGCCTTACCAGGGGCGGTGTCCAGTCAATGCAGCCGATAAAGGCCTCACCTACTAATGAGCAATGAGTTCATTAATGCTATCTAATTAATCTCTGCCGGGAAAAAGAAGGAGAACACGCACAGGAGTGAGTCACTCATGGCCTAATGCTTGTAGAAGCGAGAGTTTGTTTCGATTTGTGCGATTTTGCGTGTCCTTCATTAGGTTAAGTTCTTGATTTGTTCTTTAAGGAGAAGCTTCCTGTAATGTTCAATTGAGATGCATGAGAGATGCCTGAAAATGGTTTGGTACAAGAGAATACATCTGTCTGTCATTCTGCACTGTAACTCAGGAATCTGGTCGGGGTCACACTGGAATCCGAATCCTGTCCTATAATGGGAACAGACAGGAGACTATAGAACAGGTTACTTTTTTAAGATAAGACAATATTCATGGCACCAAATTGTGGATTAGTTTTGCGCAATATCTGACCAGAAAATAGTGCTTGTTCTGTATATACTGTATTGTTGTGAAGGTTTCGATGAATCACACACGGTCATATTAGATGGCCGTGGGAGGTAAACTCGCCACATGGTGATTTGTTCAGTGATTTGTTCGAGGTCTCATTTGCATATTACAGCCTTCTGTGATGCCAGTAATTGAAAAGCCAACACGCAGTAACCATTAACAAATAAAAGCCCTAATGGCAGCTTTAGTTCTTGCCAAACAAATCCTCAAAGGGATCTGACAAATTCCCAGAGCATCGGAATTTTTTTTTTTTTTCCTGATCAAAATGCATGGGGGAAAAAAAAACCCCACAGCAAGCGATGACACAAAACCTTTGGTTTGCGTTTCCGTGTGACTCGGGTGTGTAACGTGAAAGCTGTGATAAGTGACTGGCCTTGCCGAGTCTCTTAGCGACGCTACGACTGAATAAACAGCGCTGGAGTGGATCACTGTGCCTCAATGGCTCACTATCGATCTCAGTAAGAACACCAGGGCATTTCCTAATTTGTAATCAATAACGGATCAATGGCACAGAGCATTTGTATACCGATCCCCGAGCCGAGCAGGAAGTGCTGATGAGGTGTGTGTGCTGCCAGTGCGTATGGAGTCTGTTAGCACGTGTGAGTGCATTTTATCACTTCATTATTGGCCAGGCTGACCTCACCGCCCCGATGCGGCTTCGTTTTCTCTTTTGATTTCTTTCTTTCTTTTGTGCGAAATGGAAACGAGCCAAAAAGAACCGCACGGCTTTGATTGTAGAAGTTTAATCAGTCTGGACGTTTGTTTTTATAGCCGGAGAAATTAGATCTCTCTTATTGCTGGGTTTTTTATTTTTTTCTCCCAGTGTAGGAAAATTGCTTTGCAAATTCTCGGCTAATGATCTAAATGGTGGAAATATGAAACATGCATTGCGCTAAGTGATGATAGCTGCACATCATTATCACCGATTTTGAAAGAAATTACTGTCACTTGCTTTGTATTTCATGAGAATAGACATTAAAAACAGTCTTAACAGGCGTGTATTAACTGCTATTAACGACTAATTCTCTTGAGTGCGTCCCATGATGAAGAAATTCAACATATGCTCTTTTTTTGTGGCACATTTTTACTTGTATTTCTCTTAATTGTGAATTTCTTATCACCCGTTTTAACTACACATGAATGCACTTGCTCGTTCAGTCATTGTTCTTTGTTAAAATGTAAAACTAAAAGAATCCGTCAGGGAACAAAACAGAAAAACGGACACATTTGCGAGCGAGAGCGAGTGTGTGACGTGTCCAGCGGAGCATTCATAAGTAGAGCGGATTTGACTCTTTCAGATTATGTGTCCTGTGTTTATGGCTGTGTAGGTCTGATAGGAAATCAATAGCATGGCTGTCAGGATAATTGGTGTTCAGCTGGCCTCTCCCTCGGTCGGTCTTTCTCTTTGTCATAATCAGGCTCTCTGAGAACTGCAAGCGGATCCCTCAGCCGCGCTTTGATTGGTCTGTTATGACAGCCCTCATGGCTTTTTGTCTCCTCTGGCTTTGGCCCGACTCTAATCCTCAAACACCTACCCAAATCAGCTCTTCTCCTCTCCTCCCCTCCCCCACGCCCATGAACAATCACTGCGCTAAAGAAGCAGAAAGCCAGAAAAAGCAGGCGAGAAAGGGACGACAGAGGGAGGGATTGAGGGAGGGAGGGCGCGAGCGAGGGCTGTGGGGAGGACGGAGTGAAGGGAGTGAAGTGCATGTCCTGAGGCGCTGTGTCTTGTCCTCTTTTAGACACTGCAAAAAAAGAACAACAGAGTATCTTTCTGTCCTCTTTTGTGAAGATTTGTCTTTCAGCTGTTGTGAAGGAAGCAGAATAAAACTAAATGTAGTGGCTCGGTAGTGAACAATCCGTGTGCTCTTTTTGAAAAGCTGCTAAGCTTGTTGTGCCATTTTCAAACGATTTAACACTTCTTCCAATTTGGAGTGAAGTGCACTCTGAGTGAGTGACCCTCGTGAGCTTGTGCAGCATTATCGCCCTCCTGTGACTTTTAAAACCCCCTTCGGTCAGATGAAGCTGCTGACATCATGGCAACAGAGCTTCTGCGTTTCTTTTCCCTCATCTCTTTTCTTTATATCTCTCATCTCTTCTCTTTTGCTTTAGAATGGCACCTGCAAAGCAGTCGCTTGTCTACATAATTTGCTGTGTGTGTGTGTGTGTGTGTGTGTGTGTGTTTAAGCTAGTGAGCACCCTGATAGTGTAGACTGACCCCTATAGGTTAGAATGTGATCTCACACCCCCAAAACATAAAGACAAAGAAAGTCTGAGATACTTTTGGGGAACAAAACAAAACAAAAAAAAAAGAAGATGACCTATTAATATTTATTTATGATTTTTTTTTTTTTACACAATTAAGTCAGTTAGTTATGCTGACTAAAGTAACAAATACACTGTGAAGTTATATTGTGTTCAACATTTTCTGCCGGTTCCTTTCGAACATGCCGCCCCCCCGCCCCCCACTCACCTCCCTTTTGTTTTTTTTGTTTTTTTTTAGGAAACGTGAATGAGATGGAGTCACCCGCTGAGATTACCTCTGACCAGGCAGACCAGACCAAGCATGCAAGCAAAGAGGGGGAGAAAACCGGTCAGAATGAACTCCCGAATGGCTTTTCTTACTCGCGTCCTTCTAACTCTGATAGCGCAAAATGTTTTTGAAAGCTGAGTATAGCGCATAGCCGGTTAAAGAGAACGTGATTAGATTCATATCAAAAGTGTGTGTGTGTTTTTTCTTTTCCTTCTTAGAAGCACCCATGCATGGAGATAAGAAACCGAATGAGCCGTCTGTCAGTCCCAAGCGCCCTGCGTCTGGAGACATGGATGACCCCGTACCTGCAAAACGCCCCCGGGCGCAGGAAGAGATCTCCACAGAGCAGGTTAGATCAGACCTCCTCCCCATAGAAAATGTGCTTTGTGTTCTGAATCAGTGTTTCACGACACCTTTTTCCACCGAATCGAACGTCTCTGCTTTCTCTTTCCTTTTCTCTTGTTTCTCCCTCTCTCTCTCTCTCAGGTCCGTCAGTGCCCATTCTGCCGATTTTGTCACACCGATCTCGGCCGTCTGAGGAGTCATGTAATGATCCAGCATGCTGTGCAGCCCACTCTCCGCTGCCCGCTGTGCCAGGACACGCTGCGCAGTGTCGCTCTGATGCGCTCTCACCTCACACACCTGCACAGCGTCACCGCAGACTGCACGCAGAAACTCATTAACGCGGTGAGACACTGTGACTGAGCCACGGGCAGATACAGCCAGCATGCGCCACGAAAATATCGCATTAACAGATGACCTGCTTCTGTGTAACCAGTTAAACTCCGGCTTTCTCATACAGGTGTTTGTATAAATGGGTCACAAATATGAGGCAAAGGAAGCCCTCTTTGTTTCACACCCAGTATGTAAACAGTTATTATACAGATCTCAATAATAATGTTTAATGATAATAGGTTTCATTTATATAGCGCCTTTCCAGAGCTCAAGGACGCATTACAGTAGCAATACAATGATGGATGCATAAACACTGAATGAACAATCATGGACAAACACAAAATATGAAAAACAATCAGACACAAAGTGAAAAACGCAGTATAGCTGGTACAGTCACTGAGAAAGATGCATAGCAACACATTAGGACAAATCACACTGAGAAAACGGATACGTTTTAAGCTGGGATTTGAGCTCCGAGATGGATGTGATGATGCGAAGGGTCAGAGGGCGTGAATTCTAGATTTTGTTCTCAGCGTTCTCTTATTTGTATGAGGAAAAAATGACCAAGCAAAACAGGTAAAGAGAAATGAGGGCAACACTATAAAGAAAACGGGTAAAAGTAGACCTTCTAATTGGGGCAAACGAGGCAAAGCTGCAGTGAGAACTTAACCAGTAAAAGACACAGACGTGGAGACTGGAACAGGAAGTGAAAGCAAATGTTTGTCACCATGACAACCATGATGCACAGCAGGGTGAACCAGATCATGACAGACTGGGTTTTAGGTTGTGTTAAGACGGTTTCGACAGCATTTTCATGACCCACGCGCAGTAAGAAGTATGTTCTGATCAGAAAGGCGTAGACGCAATACAAAGCTCTTGATGGTTGTCCACTTTAGTGTCTTTAAAAAAAAAAAAAGAGCGAGAGATTCAAGTTTAAATAATAGTTCTCTCATTGTTTTCACAATGCACTGATACACAGTTACATCTCGAATGATTAGCCAACTCTTTAAGAGAAGCATGCCAATAATCTTGGAACAGCTTTTACAGAAGGAAACCAAACACAAATGCTGAAATAATGTATGTCTAATGACAGGACGTGAGCTATATATGACAAAAGTACATGAACACCTCACATTTATTTTTTTTGAGTACATTCGTATTTATAATAGCACTTATTTAATGAAATACATTTAACATATTTAAGAACTACCTAACCTTTTGGTTTTGAGGCTTTTCATCATTTATTTATTTATTTATTTATTTATCTGGTCTGCATTGTATATCCATCTTTCATCTCTCCCCCTCGTCACTGCATCATTTCTTTCTCCCGCCCCCCCACTCTCTCCTCCTCCACTGAGATAGGGTAATGAAAATAATTGAGCTTCATTAGTCCTGATCCAGTGCTAGGTGGTTCTTGTTACAAACTGTGCTTCCCAATTATGTGTTTTAAATTAAATGTGACCTTGAGAAGGTCTCTGTGCTTGGCTTCTATCCTCTAATGAAGCATCTTCCTGAAATGGTGGGCTTTGTGATGATAATGGCAGCCATTTTGTTTTGTTGTGTGGCTCTCTAGGTCTCGGGCCTGAATTTCCCCCTGCTTCCCAGATACATCGATTTCCACATTTTAAAGTCGAGGGGGTAAATGATAGGCCTATTTGGAAAGGAGATGTCTAAAGACATTGTTATATACTAGGAAGGACGTCCTATTACAGTTAACCTGTGAACTCTGTTAAGTGTTGCTCTCGTGACCACAGTTCTGTTGTGATGTCTAATTGAGGGTTTTTTTTTTTTTTTCACAGCACATTCAAAAACAAGAACTGGTCCAAATGGGAGCCAACAAAATGGGGGTTAGAGTTCAATTTCAACTAACTTCAGAGACTAGAATAGTATGACCGTTAAAACAACTGTGTCCTTATTACAGTGTGTGCCGTACTCCACTCGTAATTGTTCCACGGCCAGATTTTCTCCAATCGTAACCCCCGCCCCCCCCCAAATAGTTCAGTGGTACCGTATGTTGTCCATTAACCATTCATTTTAACGTTTTCACGGTATGAAAACATTAAAAACACACAAGCAAGTGGTGAAAATTAAAGGGGAAAATGATTACTACATTTTTATATAAGAATCCTCTTGTATGCACAAAGGAAACAAAAAGATCAAATCCTCCACTCCTTTATTTTCCTTTATTTAACATATCTTGCATTGCAGTTATTTATCACGTTGTAACTTATATAGTTTACTGTTATAGCTTACTCACCCCCCCCTTCGCCCCCAAAAATATCTAACTACCATGGTTAGCCATAAATAGATAGTTGTTTGGTGTAATTCTAATCAATAAGCGATTATTATGTTCTTTCTGTGCATTTGAGACTCGTCACGTATAATAAACTTGCTAAGAGTCCTAGCATTTAATTAAAAAATAAGAGACATACGCAGCAGACTAAGCAGAACTTTCCAGATTGTCTGTTGTAGTCAACATAATGAGAAGGTTGTCAGACACAATGGCTAAAGATTGGTTTTAGGTAGAAAAGCTATCTATAATTCCACCTAGGGTACATCAGAAATTCTGTCATTCCCAATAGCGAGCGACTACATGAAGTAAACATTGTAGTGTTGTATTCTGACATGCTAATTTGTCTAAGATGATACTGCGTAGCTTGCTGCAATGGATTTCTTGCAGAGAATAAGGCACAGCAGTTTTCAGTAGTATTGTTATGTCTTTGCTTGGTACACTTGCTACCCAGGCAAAGCAGAGTAAGCAATTC
This sequence comes from Noturus placidus, assembly GCA_022414735.1. NCBI lineage: Eukaryota > Metazoa > Chordata > Actinopteri > Siluriformes > Ictaluridae > Noturus > Noturus placidus. The sequence goes on from JAFFST010046652.1 coordinate 222,858, forward strand.
TTATTCTATGGGTGATGAAAATAATAATCACGTTTTTGTTACTGTACCACACTGCTCGGTTGATAAGGTCCAGCTGGCGCCAGTCTTTAACAGATGCTTAAATAAATAGTATTGAAGGTTATATTACATTATTAAGCGATCGTGCACAGTGCTGTCTTAATGGATAGATGTTCACGTGTTCTTTCTGGTCCTGAAGAAATAATTACATGGTATAAATCACAGGTAAAATTACTTTAATGCCTGGCAAGGATTTACCGTGTTTTTTTTTATTTATTTTTCCTTCTCAATCTTTTTCAGGTGATTGCTTCAGATGTGCTGCCTGAGAAGATGTTTCTACCAGTGCCAGACTCTAATACCCAACAGACAAAGGCAGATTCCAGCTGCAATGGAATCAAAAAACCTGATACTGGTAAGTAGGAGTCCAGTCTCAACTTTGGTAATTAAGTGTCGCTATGAGAGTGCGGCGGAACTTAACAGGAATTTATGAGGCGGCTGTGGCTCAGGTGGTAGACCGGATTGTCCACCAATCGTAGGGTTGGCGGTTTGATTCCCGGCTCGCATGACTCCACATGCCGAAATTATCCCGAAGTTGCTCCTGATGGCAAATTAGCGCCTTGCATGGTAGCTCTGCTACCGTTGGTGTGTGTGAATAGGTGAATTAGAGACCGTGTAAAACGCTTTGGATAAAAGCGCTATATAAGTGCACCATTTAACAGCAAAAAGATATTGAACAGCACATGCACGCTGTTGTGTTCAGTTCCTGCAATTAATTAAATAAATTTTTATCCTTAAATGTTCGCAGCTAGGCATAATTGAAATTGAAAACATTTGAGTCTGTAAGTATATGATGTTATTTCTTGTAACATGCTAAAAAAAAAATCATACTTAAGCATGAAACGAAAGCGTAGAGGTCGAGGAATTCTTTTTTTTAAAAAAAATGTGTCCGTAAACTTGAGAATTCGTTCGACCATCAACAATCTGACGGTAAAATTTAACTGATCCAGATCTGCTCTCAATGTGCTTATTCTAAGATAAAAGATTACATCTTTTTAAATGTTTAAAATATATGTATATATTTGTTTATTAGAACAAGGTGAAGACGAAGAAGAGAGAGTGACCACATGTCGCCCAGAGATGGCAAAAGCACTAAAGCAGCCCTTAGAAGATGCTGAATCCACAAAGGAAAACACTGCTGCTTTCCCTTGCTGGCTGAAAGGATGTAACAAAGTCCTGACATCATCTAGTGCCCTCCAAACGCACGTCAACCACTTCCACAGCCAGAGACTTCAAATGCCAGTTTCTGATCGCCATGTCTACAAATACCGCTGCAGCCAGTGTAGCCTTGCCTTTAAAACGGCTGAAAAGTTGCAACAGCATTCTCAATACCATGCCATCAGGGCTGCTACTATGTGCTGCCTTTGCCAGCGCAGCTTTCGAACAATACAGGCCCTGCAGAAGCACTTAGAGACTAGTCATCTTGAGCTAAGTGAGATTCAGCTGCAGCAGCTCTGTGGCAGTCTGTTGATGACCGAAGACCTCTTAGCCTCTGAAGACCAAGGACTTGATGAAGAGCAGGGCACCTTTGAGGAGGAAAAGGTGAAAGAAGATGAAGAAAGTGACCTGGATGAGAAAATAAGCCCACCTGAGAGTGTATTGAGTTCAGCTCGAGAAGACGCTGAACTCAATCCAAAGCTTTCAGTTGTGCCTCAGAGAAAAGGGCCAAACCTCTCTACAGAGAAATTCCTGGATCCATCGAGACCTTTCAAATGCACCGTGTGCAAGGAATCTTTCACACAAAAGAACATTCTCTTGGTGCACTATAACTCCGTGTCACACTTGCACAAAGTGAAGCGTTCGGTGCAGGATTCTTCGGCTGCCGTGCCAGAGTCCGTCAGCAGCAGTGCTGACCACAAACCCTTCAAATGTAGCATTTGCAACGTAGCGTACAGCCAGAGCTCCACCTTGGAGATTCACATGCGATCTGTACTACACCAAACCAAAGCCCGTGCAGCCAAACTTGATTCCTCTGCAGCTAGCTCGACATCTGTTAACCCTTTGCTTCGTAAAGTAGTTTCAGATAACGCAACAGCCAGCTCCCCTACAGTTTTGAAGCCTACAAATGCTATGAACAACACAAGTACTACTACTTCAGCAGCTCTTGACCAGACTCATATAAAGCACCAACAAAGCAATGAACATGGTCTTGTATCAGCTATCAGCATTTCGTCACATTCCGAGGAGAGTAAAAAGAAACCAGTGGTAGAGGTCATGTCAACAACAAATCAACATAAATTACAACAGCAGCAGCAATTACAGCAGCAACAGTTAGCACAGGCTCAAGCTCAGATCCAGCAGGAGCTACAAAAGAATGCAGCTCTTCTTCAGTCCCATTTGTTCAATCCAGCACTTCTTCACCATTTCCCCATCACAACAGATACTCTCCTTCCACTGCAGCAGCAACAGCAGCTGCTGCTTCCATTTCTCATCCCAGGAGGGGAGTTTCAGATTAGCCCCGAGCTAAACCTAAAAGGCTCAGAGTTAAACCTCAGTAAGGCAAAGCCTGTAGCACCTGAGAATTGTTCTGAGCCATCCCAGCAGGGTAGCCTTATCTCTTCATGTAAACAGCCTCTGAACGGAGTTGCAACTAGTACTTCCCACCAGTCTGTGTGTCTGACTCCTGAGGACAATGTTCATGTTCCTCAACAAGCTGGTGGACATCTACTGACCTCTGATTCTCAAATTCACAAAGGCATAGATGGAAACAGTAATAAAGAAACAAAGGAGTTGCATAAACCCACCTCACACAACAATATTGATGATTTTAAAGCACAAGATGAGGTCGACGATGAGTTTGAGGATGAGGATGGTGGAGAATTTTTCACAGATTCAATTCCACCAAGGGTAGCTCATGATGCACCTGGAAATGTTTCAAAAGCTTTGCTGGAGAACATAGGGTTTGAGTTAGTCATGCAATTTAATGAAAATAAGCAGCAGTATCAGAGAACTCCGACCGAGGTCGTGCCAAATGGACAGACAAAGTTCAACACCAAAGACTCTGCTGGGAAGCTTGAGTGTGAATCCTGTGGGAAGCTTTTTTCAAATGCATTGATACTAAAGAGCCATAAAGAGCATGTTCACCAATCTGTTTTGCCATTACAGTCAGTAGAGAAATTTGCCAAAGACTACAGAGAACAATATGACAAGCTTTTTCCTTTTACTCCTTCAACTCCTGATGTTTCTCCATCTTTGCCTTCCCCTGCTTCACCTGCACTACCTACAACAGATCCAACTCAACAGAAACCTGTGTCATGCATTCCTGCCTCCACGACTACAGTTACTCCCCCTAATGTCTCGAATCCCCAAGTCCCATTAGCGCCAATCCCCTTACACATTGACTTGCCACTTTTCCCTCCACTCCTCATGCACTCCATTCCCCTTCCGGCTCTGCCCCCTCAAATTCCTGTACATCTTCCACCAGTCGAGGCTGGTCTCACGTCTGACTTAGCCCAGCTTTATCAGCAGCAGTTAACTCCTACTATGTTGCAACAACAGGGTAAAAGACCTCGAACCAGGATCACCGATGATCAATTAAGAGTTCTTCGGCAGTACTTTGACATCAATAACTCCCCAAATGAAGACCAAATCCAAGAGATGGCCAATAAATCTGGCTTGCAAAATAAAGTTATAAAGCACTGGTTCAGAAACACGCTGTTCAAGGAGCGCCAACGCAATAAGGACTCTCCATATAACTTCAATAACCCACCGATAACAACATTAGAAGATGTCAAAGTGGATTCCCGGCCATCCTCTCCTGAACTTCCAAGACAAGAGTTTTCAGGAGGAAGGAGGTCCTCAAGGACCAGGTTTAATGACTACCAGCTAAGGGTCCTTCAAGATTTTTTTGATGCAAATGCTTACCCTAAAGATGATGAATTTGAGCAACTCTCAAACCTACTGAACCTTCCTACTCGTGTCATTGTGGTGTGGTTTCAAAATGCCCGTCAGAAAGCCAGGAAAAGCTATGAGAACCAAGGAGACGGAGGAAAAGAGAGCGAGTGCCGAGAGTTTTCTAATGACCGGTATATTCGTACTGCCAACGGCAGCTATGAGTGCAAGAAATGCAACATGGTGTTTCAACGCATTTTCGATCTAATCAGTCATCAGAAGAAAGTGTGCTTTAAAGATGACAGTGATGACGTATCCTGTCATCAAAACGAGCTTTTATTGGATACTAAACCTTACAGTCCGCATGACACCTCAAGTTTCAATACACCACCCTCAAGTTCTAGCCTCTCAAACTGTACTGAGCTAAGCACAGATGGAAAGCCTAATGACAAAGAGCAGTCAGACCATGACACTGTCTCCGTTTCCCAGACTGAGGATCTTAAACCGGTAACAGAAGCTTCTTGTGGTCCTGAACATTGTCTTGAAAATTCAAAGCTCGAAGCAGCATATAAACAGACAAGGCGTCCTAATGATGAGACTATACAGTCATGCTCTAAAATGAGTTCCCAATCCCCTCTGCATCAACATCAACAGACCAACCCATCTATGACCCAGACAAGTCCGGTTCCATCTCAGAGTTCTCGAATGAGTTCAGCAAGTCCTTCTACTAAGCAACAACACCTAAATCAAGCACAGCAGATGTCTCCTTACCATTGCATTCATTGCAAATTGAGCTTCCCATCTTTTGATCACTGGCAAGAACATCAGCAGATGCACTTCCTTGTTGCTCAAAATCATTTTGTTCCTCCACAGTTTCTGGACCGCACGATGGATATCCCCCTTATGCTTTTTGACTCCACTAATCCTCTGGTGGCAAGGCAGGTACTTTCTGGAGCTTTTCCACAGCTCTCACTCAATTCACCCACAACTGCAGCCATTCCAGACTCAACTATAAACTCCTTGAAGAGGAGGCTTGAGCCCAAAGCAGGATCTAGTGCTCTGGAAAATGACTGGGAGCACAGCGGGGATGATTCCCAGCGGGACAAGCGAATGAGGACCACCATTACCCCAGAGCAGCTGGAGATATTATACCAGAAATACCTCTTGGATTCCAATCCAACACGGCAAATGCTTGACCACATTTCCCAGGAAGTGGGTCTCAAGAAAAGAGTGGTTCAAGTGTGGTTCCAGAACACTCGAGCTCGTGAAAGAAAAGGCCAATTTCGTGGTCTGGGTCCAGCTCAAGCCCATCGACGCTGCCCATTCTGTCGCGCACTGTTTAAGGCACAAACTGCCCTTGATGCCCATATACGTTCACGGCACTGGCATGAGGCAAAGAATGCAGGATTCAGCATGGCAATAGCTAGTATGACCCAAGACCAGGAAGGCTCTCAAATGAAAATGGATTTGTTCAATTTTTCTAACTCTTCACAGATGCCAACCACAAGTGATGGGCTGAATGGTCCAGACTCCCCAACTTGTAAAAGCATGGATCTGTCCTCACACCATCGGAATCAGAGTCCAAAGCCCCTAATAAGCGGAGGAGTGAAGGACTTAGAAGGGTCATCCACCTCAGTCCAACAGTCTTTTGAATGTGGCAACTTAGATAACCATAAAGGTACTTCCATGAACATGGTCCCCAATGGAACCATTACTGATGAAGAAAATTACTCCGAGGGAAAACAGAATAGCATTGATCACTTGTCCTGTAGTTCTGAGAGAGAGGCTTCTTCAGAAAATGAAGACAAGATGTCCTCAGGGCTGGTTAGCCCTGCAATGAGTTTCAATGCAAAGGATTATGAAAATGATTTGGTCTTGGAATATAGTGAGACGTCAAGCTTAGCTGACCCTGCTTCCCCCTCTCCTGGAGGTTCCAACAGTCAAAGCATAGACAGTGATAGGCCAGGTCAAAGACGCTATCGCACTCAGCTAAGCAACTTGCAAGTCAAAGTGCTCAAAGCTTGCTTCAGTGACTACAAAACCCCTACCATGTTGGAGTGTGAAGCCTTGGGAAATGACATTGGGCTTCCCAAGAGAGTAGTACAGGTGTGGTTTCAGAATGCACGTGCCAAGGAGAAAAAAGCCAAGCTCAGCCTTGCCAAGCAATTTGGCACAGAGTGTACACGCAACGAAAGGCCCAAAACAGAATGTACTCTGTGCTGTGTTAAGTACAGTAGTTGTCTGTCTGTGCGGGACCACGTCTTCTCCCAGCAGCATCTTGCAAAAGTAAAAGAAGCCCTAGGGGGACAAATGGACCGAGACAGGGAAGTTGAAGATTTTGCAAGTGTTCCTCATCTGATGACTGAACCAGAGATGAGTAATCTAAAAAAGGCAAACGAGATCATGGCAGTTGTCCAAACCCAGTCTGCAGAGAGTTCAGCAACCTCCAGTCACACTTCCCCTCAGTATTCAAACCTACTGACTACTGGTTTACCAGGGACTGGCAGCAAGTCATTATCAAGCTCTTCAACAAAACCAGGTGTTGTATTTCAATAAAATACACATCCTTTATAGAAATAAAATTTTATTGTTAAATGTAACAAAGCATGACTTTAAAATATAATGTGTTTTTCTGCATTGTGGTTTCTTCTGCACTGGATCTAAACAGATGATATTTTTATGACTTTTTATGTTTAGATCTCATTGATCCCGCCTCAAACGGGCCGATCAGCAAGGCTAACACGTCGTCGTCTTCATCCACGTCAGCGGCCGATGACAAAACCCCAGTCAGCACAAACAATTCTGTCTCAACCCCAAAGCCTATAGAGTCAGAATTGCAGCTCCAGTTGTCCAAAGAGAGCAACTCTGAAAATGGCACGAATCCCTTGGAAAAGTTTGAAAGGGCTTCCGCTGACGGTGCTACTCATTCAAACTATTCTATCAGTAAGGAAAAAGAAGAAACTTTAACACCAGCTGCATCTACACCAAAACCTGTTAAGGACTACAACATTGATCTGGGTCAGCTCCAGACTCTGCAAGCAGCAGGGAACACAGATCAGACTCCCTTGCTCTCGAATCCCCTCCTGCCCTGTCTTATGCCAGGATTCCCTCCAATGTTCTCTCCACAGATTCCCGCAGCTCTCACTGGAAGCTTTCTGCAGCCCATGTTTGGTATGGACAGCATGTTTCAATATAGCCCAGTCCTGCCACAGGCTTTAATGGGTTTGTCCCCAGGCTCCATTCTCCAACAATATCAGCACAATTTGCAGGGTGCACTCATGCACCGTAGGCTACAGCTCCAAAAAAAGCAACTATTGCAGCAGTCCCAAAAGCCAAAAGCTAGCCAAATCTCTGCTACAACATACTCTCAGGACATGGCGTATAACAAAGACCTTGTCTTGAACTTATCCAAACCAGAAGAGAAGCAAGCCAGCTCAGACGGAGAAGGTTCCTCTTCCTTCTCCTCTGGCACCACTAAGCAACTGGATGATGGCTTTCTAATCACCCAATGTATTGTCTCCAAAGGGGCATCTAGAGAAGGAGGTAAGGATGTTTGTCTATACGACTGCCTTGCCTGTGAGATCTCTCTCAATGGGAGTGAAGAGCTCATCCAGCACCTGGAGTACCGTCAGCACAGACAGAGAGCAGTGGAGCACCTGAATGCCAAAGAGCATGCCTCTCGCCTCTTACCTCACGTTAGTCCCTCATCTACCTCGCACCCAAACCCTCCCAGCAACCCAAAATCCCCTTCAAAATCTCTGCCCAAGCAGTCTGCTTCAGATAGTCCTCCTGCCATCTGCCTATCCAGACCAACAGATCAGTTTTCCCAAACTCCATCAACTTCTACAGCTTTATCTGGGGCAGCACAATCCAGTTGTACCCCAGCTTCTCCTTCAGTACAAGTTTCCTTACACTCAACTGTTACCTCAAGCCTGAATGGCAATGTAATTAGTTTAAAACCAACAGACTCTGTTAGTGGGAGTTGCACCAATGATGGAGCAGCAGAGAAGTCGTCATCCACATAGTATCCTGCAGCCAAAGGCTACAAGCAGACTATTACAGTTATAGCTGTAATTTTATCTGCCTTGCCACAGACTTATAGTGTTGGTAAAAAAAAAAAAAAAGAAAAGAGGATGACCGGAAAGGAAAAACAATACAGTGATAGAAGATAACTGGAGAAAACATGAAACAAGAACCTGGTGATCGTTTGAAAGACTTTTAAACGGACTGCATCCTGTAGGATATACCTTGTGTTTCCAATGCTCGTAACCAAAAAAGTGTCAGTAGAATGTTTTCTCACGTCAATATGCTGGTCAGTTTAAACTTGAGAATACGTCAACACTGTTTGGAAACTGAAGTGTGCACAGCTAAGGACCGGAGTAGAACCTAAGATGGTTTTATAATTACCTAATGACTAACTAACCAAAAGTCTGTTTGTTCTTTATGTTTTAAATACACTTACACAAAAAAGATTTGTCCCCTCCCCCCCCATTTACGTGTTAAAATAATGTAATATCGGCTCACTAAACTAATGTAATGTATTTTACTGTTGTCTACTCTCAGGTCAACATGTATTCATTTTCTGCTACTGAACATTGGTGTCTTGTGGGGGGGGGGAGAGTTGTTCCGATGCATACCAACAGACAAAAAAAAAAAAAGTATTCCGGGGGGGGAAGAAATTGTTAGTATTGGATGTCACAACCTGGTTTGCATTGTCACTGAATCTTGTGTGTTTTTTTTTTTTTTTTTTTTTTTTTTTTTTTTTTTTAATAAATCGGACATGCAGACTTTAATTGTGAGCAAAAGCATAGATTTTTATGGGGGGTGGGGATTGATAAAGCATTGTGTTAATGATAGAAACATGTATTGACATTTTGGTGTTGCGTAGATTGTTGAATTCAATGACTTAAGTGTATGGTAGATTTAAAAGAAATGACTTGTATATTTAATTTTTGTACCTTCCCAGTCAAAGACACTTGAGGTTGCTTCCAGCCATGCCAATGTTAAAAACGATTTTACATTCGACCCCTTCTAATGTAGTTCGACATCGTTACTGTACAACCGTCCCTCCTGCACTGAGCCAAGTGAAACGACCATATCTGTAAACGGATTTCCGTCGATGCAGATTTACGAAATGTTCTTCGTTTGGTTGTCTTTTTAAACGTTCTTCTTCTTTAATTTGTGCACTTAAACTTTTTTACCCTCTTTACTGTACCGTCCTCTTTTTTTACTTTCAGATGTAGTTTCTTACACCTCTTGAACAATGTATTTTTGTTTTTTGTTTGTTTTTTTTTGTTTTTTTTTTTCCTGAATGTTTCTGCACTTGCCATATATTGTGACAACAACAATAATGTAACTGATGAATACAATAACTCACAGTATTGCTTTAAATGGAAAATCCAAAGATTAAGTACCATTGGTGCATACAAAGGATGGGGGAAAACTATATTTGAGAAAGAAAAAAAAAAATATTACTGTTTTTAAGGAATGGAAACCTTTTTAGATGATGGAGCCGGCTAGGAGAAAACTGTTTAAACTTAGAACATTTGTGACCTCGTATATAAAAACAAACCGTAAAAACCAAAAACCCCGAAGCCTCTTTGCTGAGGGTATGGGACAGAACCGTAGTTCAGCCATTGCAGTTTGTAAAATAGATGGAGATCGTTCACTTTTATATCTCCGTGACTGGCCTTTCATTTTCGTCTCTGTTTGTTTATGCTTTTGTTTGTTTGTCTGTTCTACTAAATGTACTGGGGTTTATTTTTGACGAAACACAGTGTGCTGCTAATGTAGTTTTATATTCACACTAAGATGCATGCTTGATTTCGCTTTTTCGCCGAAGCTTTAATGACTACAGACGGTAGCCAGAGCCCTCTGTCCCTTCATCTCGCTGCAGCTCTGCCCACACACTCCAAGACTACTGTGAAGACTGTGAATAAAAATCCATGCACCATATTCTTTTCTGCTCTTCAAAACAACCAATGTTAAAACTGAACCAACAAATGTTTTAAAAAAAACAAAACAAAAACCAATGATGTTATATTTATACAAAGTTTGCATTCCAAATATCACATGGTTTCGATTGAATATTTTTTATTTTTTTCTTCCTCTCTCGAGTAAGGGAGATCATTCCGTGTACTCTCATATCCGAGTCTGGACTTGATGGGAAAGACTCGTGTTTACTGTATGTGCTCCTGGGAATGTTGTTACTGTCGCAATTGCCAAATAATGTACATGTTCATTATGCACTTGTGTCCCGTCCTCTCTTATACCAAGCATTCAAGTTCAATAAAGTCTGTTTCATTTTACTAGACCCATCATTTAGTTCTGACCCACTTTGATGTTGCTGGTTTGGAAATTTCGGAACCTGTGAGAGATGAGTGGCGGGGTTTTGTTTGGTAATTTTTATTCGACGTCGTTTATATGAAATCGGATGACGTCTCGTTTGAATTTCTAAGAACTTCTTGTAGTGCTGCTTATCCGTACGGCTCGTCGGGGAGCAGATTACTGTACGCTGAGCTTGTAGGAAACGGGCGATCGGCAAGAGAATTGGAAATCGATGGAGGTTAACTGAGACAAAATCAATGGAGCTAAGGTTCAAACGGAAATTCAAGTTCATGTGCGAGTGTGTGTGTGTGTGTGGTGGTGTGGGGGGGTGTTTTTATATTTTAGTGGGGACCAGATATCCTCACAAGGAGAGGAATATCAAACGGTTTAAATTTGATCAGGACTTGTTTGGTCAGCAAGAAGAAAACGGCGTTTTCACACAATAGTGCAGATGTGATTTAAAAAAAAAAAAAGTGTGAAAGAGACCAAAGGTTTTATTTTTTGTTACTTAGGGGTAGGATTAGATTTAGGTGTATATTATAGCATTAATTAGCTGTATTAATAATTATTTCAAAGGAAGGTCCTCACAAGGCTAGTAAGACAAATGTGTGTGACATGGTTTTACATGTTGGCTGAGGCTGCAACTGTAGTAAAAGAATACAGACGTTTATCTGGCTTTATTTGTGTGCGTGTGTGTGAGATTGCCTGTTGGGGTGCTGGGAGATGAGGTCTAAATTACATCTCACCTCAGAATGATTTCTTCGCATCTCATTAAGAGGAAGCGGAGGGGAAGGGTGGAGGGGGATGTAGCTGTGGGGGAACACTAGAAACAAGCGCTTCGGTTGAAAGAGAGCGGTTGATTGTGTTTGTAAGAGAGCAGTCAGTCACAGGCACTTTGTTTCCACATCAGCGCCTTCAAAAAGGCTTTGAAATCAAATACCGATCCGATAGGATCAGACATCGACGCTGAAATGAAAGTGGCGGAGTCAGTCAGAGAATCACGGGTAATGGAGAAAGAAAAACCCAAGATGGAGGAATTTTTACTTGTTCGCTATGAGCATTGTAATACCTGCGCTCAGTGCGCAGTTATTTCAGGGCCAGTGTTTAAATGTAATCAATACACACCCATTATATCTTGGATTTGGAGAAAGCATTTTTCCTCGCTTAATGAGTCTTTAAGCTGTTTATCCCCTCATCAGCATCACAAGACCGAGATGATTCTCAACATGAAAGGTGGGGGGGAAGGGGGAGGGGGGTTGGTCAGCAGGAAGATCGTCATTGGCTACTGCAGAAGGTTAATTGACTTTGTGTTTAACATGCTAAATTATTCCAGTTTGCCTGCATGGCATTAGCATTAGAGGATCTCTCTTACTGCCGAGGTCAGCCAAGACCAGTCGTTAATTAAACTAGTGACATTTAACCAGATGAGTTTCCTTTGAGCGACGAAGATATTATTAATATTAACGGCCTCGTGTGAATAGGAGCTGTTCGCTGGCCGTGCTTTTTAATAGTACAGGCGAGATTGGATCATCTTTATGTGGCAAGATTTAAAAAAATAAATAAAACCCCAAAAATAAAGTCCAGAGATTCCCCTGAAGCAGAGATCCAGCAGAGCTCTGTGATTATGGCAGACATTTTGTGCCTGAAACCATGTGTTGTACTGGCAGACATGTTGAGCAGTGTGGGCAGTGTGTAGTTGGAAGATATTAGCACACATAGACTAGACTTGATCTTCCAATGTATTGTAAATCAGATTTCCAGAAAGAGACTGAAATGAAGATCTGGAGGTAGGTAAGTGATGTTTTGTAGGACATTTGGACGATCCCCATGAGTTGCTGTGCGTTCTCTTCATCTTAACTTCATTTTCTGGCACCGGCCTGTAAAACGATGATGGATGGAGTTTAATTTCACAGCGCATGCTGATCAGTGGGTGAAATACATCTCGAGCGATTAGTGATCTCAGGTATGAGTGCTGCTCGTATAAGCAGCAGTGACAGGAAGCAGAAAAAGGAGCATGCTGTAGTTGCTGCATGACTGTAACCCTCCCTCCAGCCCTCCCCCCATCGCTCTCTCTCTCTCTCTCTCTAGTATTAATATTGGGTAAGACGGGGGCCATGGTGGTGATTTCAGCTCCTCTCTACCTCTGATAGATGGCTCTTGCTGATATATGATCTATGATGCATGTGCAGAAAGGCCAGCTCATCTTTATGCATGAGCCTCGCAATGTCATTTCCTTTTAAAGTGGCAGAACCCATATCCTCAGACATTTTATTTTATTCTCAGTACTCACACACACACACACACACACACACACACACATATATATTTAATTGTCATAGGAAAAGACGGCTTTCCGGTTCTATACAATCCAGTGGATTAATGAAGGTTTCAATACATTGTACATGTTTGCATATTGTTCACTTCAGATCTCTTGCTATTTTAGGCACAGAAGATTAGCTTCCACTGACATCACCATTATTTTTCAGTTGAGTCATTAATGAACTGGCCAAGTGTGCACTCTGCTCCATGTCATCTCTCTCCACTCAAGCAGGTTTCGCTTATTATAATGATCTTCTAGGAACTAAGATGCTAAACGAGGTCCTGCTCATTAAATCTCAGCCGAGTATGATGGGGAGGGGAGGGGTGTGAGTAATACTCAGTGGTTAAACCTTTACAATAACACACACTAAAACACGTACAGTTGTCTTTTTACTTCAGGAAATTTCCACAACCTGTTTTTTTTTTTTTTTTTAAAGCCTCTGTGTGTCTTTTTATTCACTCTTCCCCTCTGAGAGCATTAGTTTTCCGTATTAGATGTAGGAAGAACCTGCCGCCTATCCGTCTCTGAAATGACTTTTTAATGGCCAACTGGATTTGCTCATCTATCAGAGGCCCAGGCCTTTCCTGATTCCCAGATAAACTCTAATGGATTCAGTCTCTAATGTTCACACAGTCACCAAGCTTCACGTGTAGCATACAAAAACGCAAAAGTAGGTTATGTCAAGTAAGAAAAACAGGATGTAACAAGAAAGCCCACGTGGCTCGGTAATCATACGAACACAGAACACAGCGTTCTGCACAATTTCTACAGAAACCTCCCATAGGTTTCACGTGCGGTGTGTTTTTCACGTGTTCATGTCAGTCATGTGTGTATTTTATTCAACGTTATGGCCTGAAATCGCGTGCGACCTCATGCGATTACAATGCGATCACGTGTGGACGTGCATCGTAACGCGGAAATTATGGCGCGAACACCACGTGACATCACGTGAAGGATGTGATCATGTAAAAAAGAATAGGGGAAAAAAAAAGACATTCACTATTCACTACATGTGAAAAGTCAACACGTGAAAATGAGTTGGCCTTCACGTGAGCAGTCATCACAAACACTTCACGGGATGTCACGTGGTGTTCGCGCCATAATTTCCGCGTTACGATGCACGTTCACACGTGATCGCATTGTAATCGCATGAGGTCGCATGCGATTTCAGGCCATAACGTTGAATAAAATACACACATGACTGACATGAACACGTGAAAAACACATCGCACGTGAAACCTATGGGAGGTTTCTGTAGCAATTCTGCAGAACGCTGTGTTGTACAGATTATTCGATCGTATGATTACCGAGCCACGTGGGCTTTCTTGTTACATCCTGTTTTTCTTACTTGACATAACCTACTTTTGCGTTTTTGGGCGTACGGGAATCACGTGAAAATATATATATGGTAGAAAAGTCACGTGAAAAATAAAAACCAAATGCAAGAAAAAAACTGACAATGAAATGTTTCATTCGTTGAAAATGTGTGTGTGTGTGTGTGTGTGTGTGGGGGGGGGGTGACGTGGAAAATGTGTGAAAATAACATGACGTCTAAAACCACGTGAATCGTGTGATTATTCACGTGTGAAGTTCATATGACGTTTCTGGTTTTTACCCTGACGCAGTAGTGGGCCTAGTAGTATTCTTAATCACGTTACTATGATTAATGTAACATACACTAACAAACTCTAAAACCATTATTACTCATCTCCATACTGTTGAGGTTCATCTCAGCAGGACCACAGCAGCAAGGCCGGGGGGATTTTATTATTATTATTATTAGTATTAGTATTATTATAATTTTTATTTTTTTTTCCTGTGTGAAATGAGATGCTAATCAGAAGCAGCAGGAGCGTGAACAGGCTGCTCGTGGCCACCGTGAATATCTCACACTGATGCTGATGTGATAAATTATGCTAAATCTCTGACCCTGTGTGTGAGACGCTGAGATGCAGGCGTGATGCAGGACTGACCTAAGATGGATGAATGTGCATGGTGGGAAGATTAGGAAAGGCTTTTAGAAGGGAAAGAGAGGTGGAAAATAGTAGTAGTGGATGTAAGAGTGTGGAAATATGAGCAGGCTGGTGTACGGGTGGAGACGGGGAGGGTGGAGGGACTCATTAACATGAGAAAAGACGGCTGCATAGTAATAGTAGTTGTGCGGCTCTGTCCGGGGTTGATAACAGCGAGAAGTGTGCCAGACAAACATACACTTAATGATACATGACATCTCACCAGGTGGCAGCCAGGCACCGCGTGCGCTTCTCTACGTTCTTTTCTTTCCTTTTTCAAGTGAATTTGCGACCTGTATTTGTCACCGCTTCAAGATACGCTTCGTAGTTGCTTCACAACAGGGAAGTGATTTGTGGTTGTTTTTTTTAGTCTTTCTTCTTCTTTATTCTAATTGTTATGCAGGAATACTGTTGCAATATTATTCAACTGCATACACTCTGCTCGCACCGGCAGACCTAACACAAGAATATTTTAATATCATTTTTATATTAGCACACCACTTCCAACCTCCCCCCACCCACCCACACACCCACACACCCACACACACACACACACACACACACACACACACACACCTTTCCATCTCATATACACATGCACGTACTGTCACTTCTTCATTATGCATGATGGATAGCCCAATTTAAAAAGCTGCTGAGGGAGTCTAATTTAGGCATGAGATTTTTTAACGAGATTAAACATCTCACATTCATAGCGGGTAATCGATGCAGACGTTTCTATCATACACACACACTTCTCCCAGCTCATTGTTTACACACACATTTAAATACATCCGTCAGGGAGTAATTACATTAAGGTCACAACTGCTGCTTGGTCATTCCTTTTGTTTTAGACGTGAGGTTTTAAGACATGCATGCATGCATGCATTTTAAAATAAATAAATAAATAAATATAATAATAATAATAATAATAATATAATAATAATAATAACTGCAAGACAAAGATTCGTATTCCTTTTTTATTATCACCATCAGTATTATTTACATGTGTCCCATGCTTTATTAGAGATCCCCTTCCTTGTACTGGTTGTTTCAGGCCTGCAGAGCGAGGCATGATTTATTTTAGTTATGTGTGGACGTCCAGTTGCAGAATAGCCCATTGTGTTCATCACAAAAGAGAAAGGCCAGCCTCAGCAGCCGGGCAGATGGCACATTTTAGTATTAGAGACAATAGTGTTCAGCCAGACTTCTATTAAAGAACACACTGAGCTGCATACTAATCACGCATACATTAAAGCAGTGGCCACAAACCACACATCAGGGGTTTTACATCTCCTTAACATAAAATTTCATGTGGAATTATCATACCTTGATATGATTACAGGCCACTTATTTGGTTTCTTTGTTCTTTATGGAAGGCAGAAATCAGTCTTTTTCTTTACATTAGTAGAAGCATGTACAGAATGGACATCTTATGGAACAGGTTTTAAGAGCTGACAACAACACAGATATGTAAATCAACAAAAAAAAACAACAATAATGTGAGTCCCGGACAAATCTAAAGATCGTAAAATTGATTTGGAATGGACAAAAAAAAAAGAAAAGAAAAGAAAAAAGAAGCACAGTTTGGATGAATTTAGATGATGCATTTTAGCTACAACTGATATCCCATATTTCTAAGAGCTGCCTTATTTCTATTCCAAAGCAGCGTCACTCTCCTCCCCCTTTCAGCAGGTGCAGTTTAATGAGATGCAAATGAGACATGCATACAGCCAATCTCATGTGCGATGATTAAGCACAGGATATTAACCATTCTCTCCCTCCTTTTAATTTGGTTAATTCCATCTTCTGTTCTGTCTCTTTATCACACAACTGGTGCAACAGTCCAGGGTATCCAGGGTGGGATGGGATGGGATGGGGTGTGGTGTGGTGGGATGAGGGATAAGAGAGTACAATATCCTCTGGATTTATTCTCCATCCATGTTGGGACTCCTGAATAGATGAGAAAAATTCACTTGTGCTTCAAGTCCGAGCATAAAAAGCACCATTCTGAGCACCATCTTCTTCTCTCCCTAAATGATCTCTCGTCTCTCTTTTAACTGCAGCCTCACTTTTTTTTTTTTTTTTGTTGGTCCATTTTTTCCCCGTTTAAATCCATTTGCATAATGAAGATGAGGAGAAATTAAGATCCCCAACCGAGCTGAGACGAGAACACTGATGATCCGAACCTCATTAATGCGAAAAGATTAGCATATCCACGCTTAAATCCGGCTCGAACGCTTTACCTAGACAAAAAAAAAGAAAAGAAAAGACATTACAGGCATGACGAACGAGTTCGCTAATTTCGCCAGGTTGTTAATGTCTGATTTTCGAGTCGCCTTGAGAAGGATTTCATCGACAAACAATGCAAATTCCAAAATAAACTGTTCGCCTCTGACAGCCGTTGCCCTCAAACCTTGGACGTGAGAAGGTGATGCCAATGCAACATCCTGACATGAAGCCTAAATGTCTGGAACTCCCTCCCTTTTGAGAGTACAGAGACGAGAGAAGGATGGAGAGATAGGCGGAGAGGAAGAAATGTGCGTTATTCATATGCCAAAGCCATGACAAACATCCAGATTGAGGATCTCAGAGGATCTCAGAGTTCACATCGTGTCCCTAAGCACAAATTCATCAGGTGGTCAAAGACATCTGGTTTCACAATGTATGTTTGAGGCTTTATCCATGATGAGCACCCAGAGAACTTCTTAGATGTCCCAAAGTAACTCTCCTGAAGAGATAAATTAGTCCAGATCCTCCATGCTGTCCATCCTGGACATTTCCTGATAATGTTTTACCACAGAAGTCCATCCACAATCCATTATTTAAATAATAATAATAATTAAAAAAAAAAAAACATATATATATGTAGTGCAATCATTCAAACATGATGGCTCCAATATTGCTGAATCATTGCTGTGTAATAAATCCAAGGCCTTCCTGGTTCTCCTCCCAGTTGCTTTTGTCTCCTCCCCCATTTTTAAACAGTTCCCAGATTCCATAAACCAAGATCATAAAGAGCTGCCAATGATGCAGCGTTATCCCTCTATCGAATACGCACTATACAGCGCTGGCACCAGGCTGCCAAGGGCACCGCTCGACTCAAAGTCCTGGCATTCGGGCGGCATTCCTTCACTGATCCGTACCCGCCCATCGTTTTTATTCTCCCACTCGTTGCTGCCACATTTCTCCATCACGACCAAATCTGTCACCCTAATTAACCCAACAAACTCCACCGGTGTTAATTAAGCTGTCGGATCAGAGTGTTTGTCGCTCTTTTGTTTTCTGTTTCTTGTCCCTCGGGCTCTTTGTCTTTGCCAAGCGACTCGTGTCAGGAGCCATCGCTGCGGAGACACGCTGGCACCGTGCCATTCTTGAAACGATGCCATGATTCTAGCACCAGACGGCACAGCGGAGATCCTGGCACACCGCCGAACATTAGCAAGTGCTAATACGAGATGCCAACACAAAGATGCGCAGAGAAATACCTATGGATGCAACCACGCCACGTGCCAGAGATGTGTTAGCGTGTTGCGGTGAGGAACCGTGATGGCATGCAGACCATGTGAGGAGAGACGAAATGATAGATGGAGATGGAAACATCTTCCTAGTACTTATTCTGAAGCAATCTGGCAATGTCCTTGAAAAGAAAACACAAAACGTATTAGTACTGAGGCAAAATTCTCGTCACCGAGAACCGTGCAAACACCAGCATCCAAAACTTACACTTACGATCTCGGATGAAATCCGGAACCATCTTGAACTTTTCCCAACTTCCTTCCGTCATTCAACCTCACAAATCACTTCTCTGTTAGTGATGGCAGCTGGTTGACGACTCTTTCTCTTTCTGTCTCTCCTCCCTTCCTCTCACTGATGCCCGCGTGCCTACACTCGCTCGCTAGCACCAGCGCTGACTGGATGGCACTGTGCCAACCTCACACGACCGCCGAGCTCATTCGCCACTCCGCATCAAGCCCTTCCCCCTGCAGCCTCTCACTTTACCTAACGAGAGCTCGTTCTCTCGTTCTGTCTGTGTACTTCTCTTGTTTTTATTTTGCATCTGTATTTCCTCTCCCTTTTGATCAATACATAAACACAGACGTATTCAGAAGCTTGAGCACAGACGCCTGCAGAACCTCTCAGTAGTCTTCCTTTTCTTATCCGAACAGATGGCTTAGCTGTGGATGTGATTAGTTCACCCATTAAGACGCAGATTCTTGATTCTCAACTCCTGTCAAGTAGGCCTCAACAAGTTGTTTCCCCCTTCTGTCCTTTTTTTTTCCTTTCTTTTCTCTGCCTGCTTTATTCAGGCAAACTGAGCGTGAAGCCCGCTGAACAGGAGGTAACCACGATGCAAATTAACTTTATTAGCAAGTGAGTGAATAGCATGAATATGCAAAGTTGTGTGTAATTTATGAGTGTATGTTCTAAACCAACACAATATCCATCATTTGTCAGAAATGTAGGTACTGAAGTAAAGCTTAATGGCACAGATGCTTGTCACTGGGGTGGGACCCACACGAGTACGTCTTTTGTAAGTTCATTTAGTGGAATATAATTGCACAGGAACATCATTAAGGATCATAATTGGACCTTAATGACTGTTTACATTGTACATTATGGAGCATATCTGAACAATACCTTTGCCTTTGAGTTTTCCTGTCTAATTTACTTCCTTTCCATCTGTTCATCTCCATCATATCTCTCTCACTGTTTGTCTTATTTCCTACCATTTTTCATTTCTCGACCCATTTGGAAGACTTGACTGTGGGTGCTTCTCAATCAGCTCCCTGGTTCAGTAGACAGGGCACTGATCGAGGAGTCAGCCATTTTAAGGGCTGTCTCGATCGCAAAATCTTTCCAGCGCACCGACGCTCGCTCCCTAAAAAATTTCCGCAATGCACCGCAAAAACCTGGAGGCGTCAATGTTCCCTAACAGGAAATGATGTCATGTTTTCTGAAGCCTTTCAGCTCGAAAACAAACGGTGGACAAACTCAACAAGCCGACTGGCTTGTTATCGTTGTTGTAGCGCTCGAATGGTTACTTAGGTTAGCGAGTTTGAACAGTATTTGACTTTCTATATACTGTTTGTTTAAGTGTTTAATGATTTGAAAACCTCCACGAGCTCACCTACGATCGTGCTTGAAGTACATTTACATTTACATTTATTAGACCCTTTTATCCAAAGCGACTTACAAATGAGACACACTCACACACCAATGGTAGCAGAGCTGCATGCAAGGTGCTAGCTTGCCATCGGGGGCAACTTAGGGTTCAGTGTCTTGCCCAAGGACACTTCGGCATGGGATCACCCGGGCCGGGATTCGAACCACCAACCCTAAGATTAGTGGATTAGTGGACAAACAGCTCTACCGACTGAGCCACAGCCGCCCATAAACAGAGACAACATAGCAGAAATTGGAAAATACGGGTATCGATCCCGCTACATCTCGCATGCTAAGCGAGCACTCTACCATCTGAGCTAAGTACCATGACAGAAACGCATATGATTAAACTGACAAATTTACATGACATATATTGTCAGAAAGAAACCAGTCCTGTCTGTAGGTGCACCTCAAAGAAATTTGAATATCGTGGAAAAGTTCATTATACATTTATTATACAGATATGTCGACCTTGTGAACAGTATGTTAATTTATGCACTGATACTCGGTCGGGGTTTTAATCTTTTTGCAGGAATTACTGCGTGAATGCGGCGTGGCATGGAGGCGGCGATCAGTCTGTTGCACTGCTGAGGTGTTCTGGAAGTCCAGGTTGCTTTGATAGTCTGTATTGTTGAGTCTGGGGCCTCTCATAGATTCTCTATAGCAGGGGTCTTCAACATTTTCCAGGCCAAGGACCCCCAAACTGATGGCAAGATGGAGCGGGGACCCCCTAATTATATATATTGTATGAAATTGTGTTATATCAAACTGGTACCAAAGTCGCGAACCCCCTGTTGAAGACCTCTGCTCTATGGGGTTTGGTTCAGGCGAGTCGGCTGGACAATCAAGCACTGTAACACCATGGTCACAAACCATTTACTAGAAGTGTTGTCACTGTGGGCAGGTGCAGAGTCCTGCTAGAAAAGGAAATCAGCATCTCCATAAAGCTCGTCAGCAGATGGAAATATGAAGTGCTCTAAAATCTCCTGGTAGACGCTGCATTGTCACTCGACTTGAGATTTTATGTTCCTCTCCATACTTCCTGTAGACTCTGGAACCTTGATTTCCAAACGAAATGCAACATTTACTTTCATCTTCCCCGTGATTGTGGTTGTGTTCTGAACCAGACCGAGAGATTACAGCCTCAGGAAACCTTTGCAGGAGTTTGGAGTTAATTCGATGATTAGAGCTCAGCTAATAAACTCATCGGGTGCAGTTTATCTCTATACAAAAATGGGACATACATCAACAATACAAAATAAAAATACAATATGGACATATTTTGTCACAAGACAACAAAACCAAAGCATACGATTAAGACAGATGCTCGAAAAGAATCAAACGCGAGAATTCAGTGACCTTTTGGTCTCCAGACCTGATTTGAAGATGTCTATGAGAAAGTGTAGATATTTAAGAAAGGGATATGGAAGAATAATATAACTGAGAGGATCCAAAACTCCTCAGATGATACAGTACATTACAGCAACCTTACAGTGTTGTTGTGTGTGTATTATATAGACTATATACAGTTGCATCCCTTAGGACAAAATGAAGCAAGAGAAAGAAATTGAACGTACAGCTACGGGACAGATAGGCAAGTGCTGCTATTCATTTCTTAAAAATGTAAATGTTATCAGTTTAAAGTGTTTATTTTTC
>JAFFST010046653.1:7361-23243 GCA_022414735.1 Noturus placidus
TTTAGTGCTTTATAGGTTAATAATAGTATTTTAAAATCTATGCGAGATTTCACTGGCAGCCAATGCAGTGTGGATAAGATCGGGGTGATGTGGTCATATTTTCTTGGTTCTAGTTAGAACCCTAGCAGCTGCGTTCTGCGTTCTAACTGGAGTTTCTTTATGTTTCTACTGGAACATCCAGACAGTACGGCATTACAGTAATCTAGTCTAGAGGTAACGAAAGCATGAATTAATATCTCTGCATCATGTAGTGATAATATATTTGTTATCTTCGAGATATTTCTGAGATGAAAGAAGGCTACCTTAGTAGTATTATCTAATGAGCATCAAATGATAGACTGGAGTCAATAATCACTCCAAGGTCTTTTACTGCTGTACATGATGAAACAGGAAGACCATCCAGAGTAACCATGTGATCAGAAAGATTATTTCTAGCTACACATGGTCCTAACAAAAGTATTTCCATCTTATCAGAATTGAGTAAGAGGAAGTTAGCATCCAACACCTTATGTCCTTCACACAATCCTCAACTTTATCAAGCTGCTGTCTGTCCTCTGGCTTCGCTGAAACATACAGCTGTGTAACATCAGCATAACAGTGGAAGCTAATTCCATGTTTACGAGTAATTTGACCTAGAGGTAGCATGTATAGGGCGGCTGTGGCTCAGTCGGTAGAGCGGGTTGTCTACTAATCCGCTAATCGTGGGGTTGGTGGTTCGAATCCCGGCCCGGGTGATCCCATGCCGAAGTGTCCTTGGGCAAGACACTGAACCCTAAGTTGCCCCCGATGGCAAGCTAGCACCTTGCATGGCAGCTCTGCTACCATTGGTGTATGAGTGTGCATTTGTAAGTCGCTTTGGATAAAAGCGTCTGCTAAATGAATAAATGTAAATGTAAATGTAAATATAGAGTAAAAAGTAGTGGGCCTAAAACAGAACCTTGTGTTATACCAAATTTAACCTTGCTACGAGTGGAGAAATCTCCATTTACATCTACAAACTGATAATGCTCGGTAAGATAAGACCTGAGCCAGGAGAGGACTGTTCCTTTAATGCCAACAACATTCCCTAATCTATCAAGAATACTATGATCTATAGTATCAAAAGCTGCACTAAGGTCGACTAACACAAGTAACGAGACACAACCCTGATCAGAGGCCAGTAGAAGGTAATTTACTACTTTAACTAAATCTGTCTCTGTGCTATGCTATGTGCTAAGGGAAGAATTGATTATATTTAAAAGAGGTTCAATTATTCTATGATAAATCTGTTTAAAGAAAGAAGTCGGTACAGGATCGAGTATGCAGGTTGATGAATTGGCTGAAGAGATTATTGAAGCTAGTTCAGTATCTCTAAAAGGAGTAAAATATTCTAAACATTGATTTGATATTGCTATGTTATTATCTATAGGGCTAGTTATAATACTGCCTGGTTTTAATTTATTAGCCTGAATTTCACATCTAATATTGTCCACCTTATCAGTGAAGAATTTAATGAACTCTTCACTACTATGTAATGATTGAGTGTTTCTCTCTGGAGTGGTTTTATTCCTAGTTAATTTTGCTACTGTGTTGAACAGAAATCTGGAATTGTTTTTATTATTTTCTATTAAGGTGGAAAGGTAGACTTTTCTAGTGTCACTAAGAGATTTTCTATACTTCAGTAGACTCTCTTTCCATTGTCTAGTGGTTTGTTTTAAGGTACGCATTTGATCATTATACCACGGTGCTAGTTTTTTCTTAATTAATTTTCTTTTAAGTGGAGCCACTCTATCTAATATGTAGCGGAGAGTTGACTCCAAGCTTATAGTCGCATTATCAAGGTCTATCGGATCGGATGGTGATCCAAATCTAATTGACGTTTCTGAGAGACTATTTATGAAGCTAGTTGCAGTAGCTGGTGTGAAGGTACGTTTTACACGGTAGCGAGGTGAGATGGAAATATTGTGATCAATATGAATTGTAGACGAGATAAGATAATGATCTGAGACAATTTCAGACTGGGGACGAATTTCAGGATTTTCTATATTTAATCTGTACGTTAATATGAGGTCAAGAGTGTGACCACCATTATGAGTCGGTCCAATTACGTTCTGCTTAATCCCTACTGAATCTAAGATGGATACAACCGCGGTTCTCAGAGGGTCTTCCTGGCTATCAAAATGAATATTAAAATCACAGACGATTAATGCTTTATCTACAGAAACAACCAGGTTTGAGATAAAGACTGCAAATTCACTATTTTTTGTGGTTACATAAGTTATTTTTGTATAAAGAATTTCAAAAGAATTAAATTTATTGCTAGGATTATGTGAGACGCCTAGATTTTGACTATGAATGAGTGCGACACCTCCTCCTCTACCAGTTAAATGAGGCTGGTGTACATAACTGTATCCAGGAGGACTGGCTTCATTTAATGCTATATACTCGTTTGGCTTAATCCAAGTTTCTGTTAAACACATTAAATTATATTCCTGATCAGTAATAGTTTCATTAACAAGAAGAGCCTTAGACGCAAGAGATCTAATATTTAATAATCCTAACTTTAGATTAAAGGTGATGGATTTACATTCACTATGATTTAATTTTTATGTTAATTAGGTTACTAAAACAGACTTTCTGAGATTTTCTATGTTTTTTTTAAAGCTCGGGGAACAGACACAGTCTCTATAGTATATATTATGGATTTTGGACTATGTATTGGATAATGTTTATGATTAGCGTTGTTATTGTAGGAAGATGTACTTACTTTAGGCAGTCACTTGGACTGGAGTGCCTTGGCGAGGTTGTCCGACAGCAGTTCCGCTCCAAGGCTGCTGGGGTGCAGGCCATCAGGACGGAACAACCTAGGACGCTCCCAAAACAGATTCCAGTTATTAGCAAAGACTAGATTCTGTTAATTACACCAAGAAACTAGCCAGTCATTTAAAGCCAGAAGTCTACTGAACCTTTCAGCTCCTCGTCTGTAGGTGGGAAGAGGTCCAGAGACGACGATCTTCGCGGTGGGTGATCTGCCTCGAACCGTCTCGATCAGGGTGGTGAAGTCCCTCTTCAGAACCTCCGACTGCCTCAGCCTGATGTCGTTCACCCCCGCATGCAGCACAACCGCTTCAATGCGCTTGTCCTTCTTCAGGATCCCAGATACCTGCACAGAGACATCAAGGACACAAGCACCATAGAAACAGTGTGTTTGCACCCTACCTTTAGCTGAAGCGATGCGGACGTTCCGTACGATGGAGTCCCCGATGATCACGGTGTTTGGTCTGGTCTGACGGAGAGGGGCGAAGCAGTTCCGTTGGGATCTCGAACGCCGGTGGTGAAAAGGTCCTCACCTTTTGCCGCTCAGTCACCCAAGGTCCATTTAACTAGATACATACAAGATAAAAAGAGAGAGAGAAAAAAACACACCATTGTTCAAATCTTGGAGTGAATATGTGAAAAAGCTGTCAAAGGAAAGAAAGTCAAAGCGAGAGAAGCTTAAGCAAATGATGACAGGGAAATTCTGCTAAGAAAATCAGCAAGCATGGAAAATGGTGGCGTGAAGTAAAGGAGTGCAGAGAGACATACTTGTGAGATGGATGGATGGATGGTTTGATAGATGGATAGTTTGATAGATTGGTGGTTTGATGAATAGATGGATGAATGGATTTAGGGTACTTTTTAAGTTTATTTATTTTGTCAAATTGTTATTCTGGAATTAGATGGATAATTTACCTGTGTATTTGGTGAATCTTTTCCTTCTTCTTCTTCTTCTTCTTCTTCTGGCTTTAATCCCACTAGGTGGGGTCGCCGGGGCGGGTGACTCTTCTCCAGGGCATTCTATCGCACGCATCCTCTTCCGTCTTTCCTACTACCCTTAAATCCTCCTTCACGCAATCCTCCCACCGCTTTCTTGGTCTACCACGCCTCCTTTCTCCAACTACTAAATTTCTCACTCTCTTCCCAACGTAGCCTTCATCCATTCTCACTACGTGACCCAGCCATCTCAGTCTTGCCATTCTCAGCTGCACACCCATCTCTCCTACCTTCACTGTAGCCCATATCTCTTCAATCCTGATTCTGTCCATCGTTGTTGAAATTTTGAAAATCTCAACATTTTCATTTCCACTACTTCCATTTTCCTTTCCTGACGTCTTGTGACTGCCACAGTTTCCATCCCATACAGCGTTGCAGGCCTCACCATTGTCTTGTACAGATTTCCTTTGAACTTTGCTGGCACTCTTCTGTCGCACATGATACCGGTTATCTTCCGCCAAGCACTCCACCCTACTTGGATCCTTCTTGTTACTTCCCTCTCTACTCCACCATCTGTCTGTACTGTTGAACCCAGGTATTTAAAATCTTCAATGCGCTTCAGCTTCTCCCCTTGCATCTTTACTTCTCCTGCCAACTCTCGTTTCCCCATAAACAAGTACTCAGTCTTTTGCCTGCTAACCCGCATACCGCGGTCCTCCACCTCATTTCTCCACACTTCCAACCTATCCACCACCTCTTTCCTTGTTTCACCACACAACACCACGTCATCCGTAAACAACATATCCCAGGGTGCTTCTCCCTGTACGTACGATGGATTGATGGGTGGATGATTGGATGGATGATTGGATGGATTGATGGATGGATGTATGATTGGATGGATTGTTGGATGGATGGATGGATGACTGGATGGATGGATGGATGGATGGATGATTGGATGGATTGTTGGATGGATGGATGGATGGATGGATGATTGGATGGATTGATGGATGGATAATAATAATAATAATAGTCTTTATTTTATAAAGCGCCTTTAAAAGTAGCTTCTCAAAGCGCTGTACATGAATGAACAATAAACATATAACAATAAACAGAGGATAGTACAAACAATGGAAGTGAAAAAAGTGAAAAAGAACTAAAACAACATAATTGAAAGAAAACGTGATGGAACAATAATAAAGAGACACTAGCAGTCAAACGCAAGTTTGAAATAGTATGTTTTCAGTTGAGTATTAAAAGTGCCAAGAGTCTTGGCTTCCCTGAGTTCAGGAGGAAGAGAGATCCAAAGTGAAGGAGCATAAACAGAGAAAGCCCTGTCACCCATAGAATTCAAGTGTGTTAGTGGAATAGTTAACAGATTACGCTGTGAGGAGCGTAGTTTGCGATTTGGGATGTACGGGATTAATAAACTGGATAAATATTGTGGAGCCAAACCATGTAAAACCTTGTATGTCAACAACATGATCTTGAAATCAACACGGAACCTGACCGGGAGCCAGTGTAGTGACTTCAAAGCAGGAGTGATATGGTCACATTTCCTGGTTCCTGTCAGGATCCGGGCAGCAGAGTTTTGAACATATTGTAATTTATTAATTGTGTTTTTAGAAACTCCAGCCAAAACAGCATTACAATAATCCAGCCGCGAGACTACAAATGAATTGATCAGCTTTTCAGCGACAGATAAATTTAGCATTGGTAGAATTCTGGCTATGTTTCTGAGATGAAAGAAGGATGCCTTCACAGTGCTCTGAACAAATAAGTCAAAAGTGAGGCTGGTATCGAAAATCACACCTAGGTTTCTCATCTTACTCTGGGTCTCCAGAATAGAGCCATCAAAAAACAGGGATAGTGGAGCGGCTTTGCGAATTTGATGACGAGAACCTATAAGCATAACCTCAGTTTTCCCGCTATTCAGGCACAGAAAGTTATTGTTCATCCAAGCTTTTATCTCAGAAACACAGTCAGAAACATAGCAAACATCAATGTTTTCACCAGATTTAGAGTGGATGTAGATTTGTGTGTCGTCAGCATAAAAGTGATAATGGAGGCCAAGCGAACGTAGCAGGTTCCCAAGTGGAAATAGATAAATATTAAAGAGCAGAGGGCCTAGAACTGAGCCCTGCGGAACACCAGTAAGTACGGAGCAGGTGTCAGACCTAAGTCCAGACATAGAAATAAAATGGGAACGGTCAGTAAAATAGGATTTAAACCAGCGTAAAACTGTCCCGGACACACCAAAAACACTTTTGAGGCGGGTAAGTAAAAGACCATGATCGACAGTATCAAAGGCGGCTCTAAGGTCAAGAAGGATGGATGATTGGATGGATTGATGGATGGATTGATGGATGGATGGATGATTGGATGGATTGATGGATGGATGATTGGATGGATGATTGGATGGATTGATGGATGGATGATTGGATGGATTGATGGATGGATAGATGGATGGATGGATGATTGGATGGATTGATGGATGGACGGATGGATGGATGGATGGATGATTGGATGGATTGATGGATGGATGGATGATTGGATGGATGGATGATTAGATGGATTGATGGATGGATGATTGGATGGATGGATGGATGATTGGATGGATTGATGGATGGATAGATGGATGGATGGATGATTGGATGGATTGATAGATGTATAGATGGATGATTGGATGGATAGATGAATGGATGGATGAATGGTACTTTATAAATCTTTCTGTAGTTTAGTAGGCCGCGTTAACTCATCAGCAGTGAAGTTTAGAGAATGTTGTGTAGCTGATTTGTATTTATTTTGTCATATTATTCTTATGGATTTAGGTGGACCTGTGTATTTGATTATTCTTTTCCTGATTTCCTAATTCCTTAGGTTTTTATGAATGCACTCATTTTGTGGAGTGTTGTGTGAAACATACACTATATGACCCAAAGCATGTGGACACCTGACCATCAGAGCTATACTGTATATCGTTTCTGTACATCTCATGTCTTGGTAAATGATGCCTTCATGGAGCAATTCTGGAAACACTGGGTGCAAAGTGGGAGAATTCACACATTCAACATTACTATATATAGTTCTGTGGCTCATTGTACCTCATTTTAATAACAGTCCCCACTCCAAAAACTAATAATGGAAAGCCAGCCTCGGGCTTTAGAACTTGTTTAAACATGTGTTTACAGGATGTTGTCCCCGCCATAAAGAGGTCAACTGCTCTACTTTGCAGGTTTTTTATATTTAACTGTTTGTCCGTTTTGTTTGCTAATGACCTGTAGATCTGGTAAATATTGGTTATTTGAATGACTGTGTACTTCTAATTATGTTCATTAGTCATGTTTACTTTGCATGACTCATGAGAGGGAGAGTATATTGTGTTCATCACCAGCAAACTTACAGACTGACTGATGTCTTCAGGCAAAAAGGCATAGTTGCTTCAAAGTGAAGAGTTTTAGATAAGTAATAAAAGTAACTGTTCGTATTAAAACATGACATTTACTTCATTTCATCAGTTATAAAACGTTTACTTTTGACTTCTTCATAATAAAAGTGGCAACTTTCTTGGCTTGGTTCTTTCCGTTTTAATAGAAAAAATGTTTTTGGTTGACATTTTCACTTCTTTCGTTTAAGTATATTGCAAAACCCCACACAGGCAGTAACCCGAGTTATAGTTTCTAATATGTTTCATTATGAGATTATTATAAAACAAATATAAGAACATTAAACCTATTTCTATGAAATTGTCTTATTTAGGAGGCTTGAAGAGAACATATCTTCCCTACATCAGGTCTCATCTGACTGACCAAACATCTCATACATTTGACTTATAACAGCAAGGCTTTGTTTTAGGCTCATTGTTTCCCCCTGTATTTGATAGCTCTGGCTACAGTTATTTGTAAACATGGTATTAGCTTTTACTGCTACTCTGCTGACACTGCTATCAGTTTGTAAGTAGGCCTGGTAACTTCTCTATGTATATCAAAAATAAAGTGTTCAATAAGGGTTTAGGGTTCTGCATTTTTTATTTTTTTTTATATTCCCTGCTTCTCAGCACACTTATTAAAATGCAAGAACACACGACGCATTGTATTTTTACATTTCTGTTTAGCATCCAATCAAGTTCATCAGTGTAGAAAAAAGCTACTCAGATTCATGTCCGTTCATCCTCACCAGACCGTCTCATGCTGCACAATGTAGTTAGCGTTATAGCTATCTATATGTGTTTGAAGATGGATAATCCACCAGCCTGCATTGTGGAACTTGAGGATGAAAAACGTTTCAATAAGCTGAAGTAAACAAAGGCTTGTATAGACTAAGGGGTCTCATTTGCCATAGTTTTGGAGACTTTCTGACCTCAAGACACAACTAACTTCTCAAGCATTCATCATTATTATTTACGTTATAAATAATCTGACACCAACCAAAAAACGTACACAATCTAAACTTTTGTATTTATTATTTATTATTTTCCAACTAAATAACAGAATTTGGTTATTTATTGTTATACGTAAATAAACAAACATCAATATCTGATCCACTTACCACTGTCTTGCTTTGTTTTTTCCTCATTCTCGTTTTTCTCTTTCTTTTTTCACTTTCTGACAGAAAAGTCCTCTTCATTTTCCTTCAAATATTACCGCTGAAAGGTCAAGGGAAATGTCATGGGGCCCCTTTCAGGAGGTCTCTGACTGTCATGTGATTGCAAGTCGTTCATTGACATTCTGATTGCCACATTTTGAGACATTGCTGTGGAGTAAAGTTTGTCAGCCCTCGGGGGCACCCTAAAGACTGGGGCCCCAAGCAGTTTCCTGTCTTACCTGTTCATAAGCTGCATGCTTGCATTAGGCATACAGTCATGTACACCAGATTTATTAACGTTTATTTATTAGTCATCATGGGCATAATCACACATTCTTTGGGGAGGGGGTGTCCCCCCAATGTTGAGGTAATACCAATCTGTCCCCCAATATACAGTACAAAATACTTTCTATATATCCCCATTTAATGAACCCTGCCAACAGATCTGTCTTTTCTTCATCTATTCTATTTATTTATGTCTATTCCTTTTTAATATATTTCTGTTTAAGGAAAATACTGTAGGTGTGTCCCACCTCCAATTGTACACATGGTTGCGCCCATACTCAACACAAGTTTGTTGATATACTTTAGCAGCTCAGTCTGTAAGAAATGGAGACAGCAGCCAAGTGTAGAAAGTGCAGCAGAACATACAACCTTTTTTTTCACTAGATACCTAAATAGTAGGTAACCTTAGTTTAGTATAGAAGGTATCAAACCTTGGCTTGGTTTGTTCTTAAGAACGTCAATTAACTGTTGATATTTGCATACCCACGATGTAGGCTAGGCTAACGTCAGTTCCAGTTTTTGACCATTAACGTTACATTCACTTGCATATCCTCCGCCGAGTTCATTGGACCCCCACCCCCAATGTCCATAACATGGTTATGCCCTTATTAGTTCTGCTAATTGCACTTGCACAGCATAGTTCACAAGAACACTCTATGCCTGTGAGCGCTCTAGAGCTGCTCCTTTACCTAAGAAAAACACATTCACAAAAGGTTTGACTAAACAAATATGTTTTCCCCATGGACTGAGACTGTGTCTGAGTCCATAATACTAATTGGAAGGCTGTTCTATAACTGGGAATAGTTATGCTATAGAAGACTCTTCCCCCAGCTGTAGCTTTCACTATTCAAGGTACCAACAAATAGCCTGCCACTTTTCATCAAAGTAGGCCTGGCGAATCATAAAAGTTTGCTCAGGTACTGTGGTGCAAGACTGTTTAGTGCTTTACAGGACAAGTAACTTTACTACAAGTAGTAAAAGTTATTAAAATTTTTGAACATTGATCTGACTCAATGACTTATATGTCCTGCTTCCAACAAGCCCTGCATCATGTGAGCTCATGTATTGTGGGCCTTAAGCCTGTTTGTTGATTTACAGTACTAAAGACTAGAGTCACTCAGCTGTGCCATGGGACTTTGTAGGGACATCATCTATGTCAGGGAGGGAGGGAGAGAGAGGGAGAGAGAGAGAGAGAGAGAGAGAAAGAGAGAGAGAGAGAGAAAGAGAAAGAGAGAGAGAACGAGAGAGAGAGAGAGAGAGAGAGAGAACGAGAGAACGAGAGAGAGAGAACGAGAGAGAGAGAGAACAATGACCAGGTAGTAAGAAGCTGCCTCACAAAGACAGACAAGATTTAGCTCTTTACTGAAGAGTTTTGGCTTAATACCCACAGATGTACTTGGAGTGTCTCCTGTTACAGGGAGTGTGAGAGAATGAGCACAGACGGTCATTGGGCATCAATACTGCATTAACTCTATGAACCCGTTGGGAGAAAGTCTGTCAATCCATCCCACAGTACTCGAACTGCTTGCCTCTCTCTCATTTCCTTACCTTGCTTTTCAGAGTATGCACCATCCCTTCTTGCTGTGTAACCCAATTCTCCGTTAAAAGCACACTCTTACTGGGTAATCACAGTGGTTTTGTAGTGTCTGTTTCAGCCAGGCAGAGGGCACCGATTGCGTCTCTTAGTTTTTGTGGATGTGCAAATGTGTAACACGACTCTCCTGCAGCTCTCGGTGGATTTAAAGTGGCATTCAACCCCTGAGATCAAGCCCAGCCGTTGTGAGGGTTCACTGGTGATAGACAGCTTAGGTTTACAATTACGCCCTCTGAATAGGGCCTGTTCCCCTCAGATGGCTTCTCCAGTCTGTCCCCCCCACCAGCCAACCATGGACGCCCATCCCCCTACTGCTAGTCATGGACAAATATATACATGTATCTTTGTTTTGATTATAAAAGTCCTGTAGATAGACAGTGTACAAGAAATAGTAAGTAACAGAGAAATAGTAGCTGCTCCATATTGTCTAAAGCTTGGCTTAAGAATATTTAGTTTAAATTTTAGAACCTTTAAAAGAAAACATAAACACTAAACATTTCAAGTGTCCTTGAACTCAAAAATGTGATTTTTCAATTAGTATATGCCATGGACGGCTAATTCTAACTCTAATTATTTGTGTTTTTGCCAAATTCATTGATACATATGTAACATTTGTTTATTTTAAACAGAGACTTTCTCACTACTATTAAAACTGATTCTGAAAGAGTTACATATGAGTTCAGTTGTTTTTCATGTTTTTCACTTGTACCTGATATACAACGTTTTAGACGGTGCTGTTGTTACTGAAATATCCATCCATCCATCCATCCATCCTCTACCGCTTACTCCTTTTTCGGGGTCATGGGAAACCTGGAGCCTATACCAGGAGGCATCGAGCACAAGGTGGGGTACACCCTTCAGTTCATAGAATTGCATCTTTAAACATTTTTTATTATTTGTTTAAATGTAAACAAATGTAAAGAATTTTCATAATATGTATGGAAATGAACAGGGAGCCAGTGTCAGTTTTGAGGTTCGAGTCTGATGTGCTCTGTCAGTAGTGTGTGTAAGTAAGTACCCTAGCACATGCAACATTTTCAGACCCTGAACAACAATCTTGACATAATCAAATCTAGATGTGACAAACCCATGGACACGCCTCAATGCAGCACACACAGGAAAAGGAAATTTGGCTGGAAAATGACCTTTTCCCATAATCGTTTACAAAATGTATAGCTACTCACCCCTAAGTGCTTTAAACAAATTTTAAAAAATGTTTAAAGATGCAATTCTATGAACTGTGAAATGATCAAAAGTTTGTTTACCCAGG
The DNA here is from genome assembly GCA_022414735.1 of Noturus placidus. Classification (NCBI taxonomy): domain Eukaryota; kingdom Metazoa; phylum Chordata; class Actinopteri; order Siluriformes; family Ictaluridae; genus Noturus; species Noturus placidus. The sequence continues at coordinate 18,824 of JAFFST010046653.1, forward strand.
TGAACAGAAATTTGCAGATTGCAAAATTTAATTGAAGTGAGACAACATGTGACTCTGGCAGTGGTGAAGTGGTCGAGCGTCGGCTGTGGATGGAGAGACGGCTGGTCGAGCCAGCAGGTAACTCATGATGATTCTCACCTGCATGTACAGTAATTAGCAAAAGTTGATTTGTTTGTTGGTTCTTTTGTGTTTAGAGTTGTCTCCCGGAGAGTCGCTTGTGTGTGTGCATGTGCTTATAGAATAAAATCGCTGACAACTGAAAGTAAAAGTTTGTTCCAAGTCTGTCTCTAGCTTCCTCATTCCCTACCCAAACCTGGTGCTGACACCCGGGAATTGAGGAAAGAGTGCCGTCATGGAGTCCTCATCATTGGCCGAGAACATTAGGTTCCTCAGCAGCCTCCAACAGACCCAGCATCAGGGCCTCCTGATGACTCCTAAGACCAGGAGAAGTTCTTCCAGGCCCTGCACGAAGCCCAGGCGGAGGGCCGGCACGTACTCTAGAGTCTGGTCCAGTGGGCAGGAAGTCCAGCAGCAGCCCCAGTTGACACTGTCGGCACGGTCCACATCACCCTCACAAAAATGGGGCTACAGGATGACCCAGAAATATTCCTCAAGTTGTTCAAGCGGACCACAGAAGCATAGTACTGGCCCAATGGCCAGTGGGCAGCCCGCTTACTGAAGGTCCTGTCCGGGGAAGCCAGTGCTCGGGTTATCTTTTCCATGATCATGGAATATGTCTTCTGACATGGTTGTTTAAAAAATGAGAAGCTACACACTGCATAAGTTAGGGTTAAAAGAATTGTTGCCAGCTGAAACATATTACTCACTGTAATAATGATCCAATCATAGTCTCTAAGTATTTGCTTATAATATGTAATAAATGGCACAATATGTAATAAATAATACACAAGGTATGGTGAAATATGCTAAAACTTATTTTGCAAAATAAAATATGCAAATTTTGTAGACACACAAGGCAACTTTAACAACATGACTTATGACACAGATGAGGTAGATGAGGAATAACCTCACTGTGTGTGAGGTATCTTTATGTAACGTCAACAAACTAGCTTTGCTGTCTAACGTAACTTAATTCAGTACTCGAAAATATTTGTAAGTTAACTATTTTATCAATTTCTTTAGCCGAATTATAACATTACTTATATCTTTTTCTATGCTATTGCTGCTATCTCTAGGGAGATATTACTTTCGCATCGTCAAGGATTACTCCCTGACAAAAACATGTTTACCTACCATCCCCAGGTGACATTACAGAGAAATATCCGTTTGATTAGTGCATAGAACTCTCACTGTTGTTTTTACATTCATTACGTTATATCGCCTAAATGCCTTTTTACATCCATTCGGCTTAAGTCTTTCTATGGTAGGGAAAACCCAGACATCCACATACTGCATGCACAACTGATCAGATTACACACAGATAAGCAGTCTTTATTTGAGATCCACAATCCTGCAACAGTAGAGTCTATGATTAAAAAGGTGTTGTCTATCATTTTATTTACTTTTCACATTCTGTACATGTTCTAAACTGTTCTGTTCTATCTCACTCACCCACAACTGTACATCTCATATCTAACCTATATTCTCTCACACTTTGTTCTTCACACCCACACTGAGCCGTCTAGGCTTAAGAGCCCATGAGAACTTGTCTCTGTGATGATTCAGACCAGGGGGCACTGGTCAGCCAACATCACTGAGTCACCCAATACAGGAAGGCTCCTGGAGCGCTGGATCTGTCTGACTAGCTCACTTTTTTTTTTTTTTCACTTCCACACTCAAGTCTCTCACTTTTTTTTCCTTCTCTGAGCTATCTCTTTGCTGCTGCTGCTGCTGCTGCTATTTTAAATCCCCAGGACTGGGGATTTAAAAGCTAAATGTTCCTCTTACTGAAGAAAGATTATATATATAATGCATATAATGACCGGATCATTGAACACAGTATCTTTAAACAAATAAACCGAATTCATCCAAATCCATCCACATTGCCCCACGGCAACTTCCCTGGTATCCCTCTAATGTGATGATGCATTAGAGGTAAACCATTAACAGCTAAAAATGTCAACTTGACAGCAGAGTTTTCACAGTAATGGGATTTTTTATGTATGAAAATTTTCTCCTTTATTTAAGTCCAGCACTATGTATTTTGTAATGCCTCTTTCCTTACCTTTCAATCCACAGTTGCTCAAAATCACTTACTCATTCACGATTATTACTCACTTAATTGCCTATATATGTATTTACATTTTGCACAAATTGTCGTCCTGCTGTGCCCCTACATTTCAGAAGGATGGTTTGTCACTGCAGGAGAAATCTAGGCTTTCACACTGTGGTATAAAGTCAGCAACTCAGCACAGTCCTTCATCCCAGCCCTGTTTATGCCCTGGAATGGCTCATATGGAAAAAACAAGGGACATTTTGGACAGCATACTATGCACTGACTCAGCACAACTATCCCCTATAAACCAGACTCCGAACTCAGAGCTTGACTTGTGTGTCTCTGTCAGGAAGATTTGTGTCAAAGGCTCTGAATTACCATCCTATGGACAGAAATACGAGCACTGCTTCAGTTCTAACTACAAGTTCTACTCGTATCAAGCATTATAGGAATACTCTGCTTTTTTCATCCCTCCATCCGTCCATCCATCCATCCATCCTCTACCGCTTACTCCTTTATCAAGGTCACGGGGAACCTGGACCCTATCCCAGGAGGCATCGGGCACAAGGCAGGGTACACCCAGGACAGTGTGCCAGTCCATTCCAGATACTCTAGTTTTTCCTCAAATTAGTTCTGTAATATACGTAGTGTACTATAGTGCCCTGCAAGGGGCTGCACCCCCATCCAGGGTGTTCCGCGCCTTGTGCGCAGAGTTCCCCATGAAAGGCTCCAAGCTGTGCCGGTTAAGTGGTAGAGAAAATGGATGGATACATGTGTGATTACCTCAGACTAAACATTTCCCTGCACAACTCACCTATTGAGTATTTCTGCTCCCAAACAGTTAACAAACCAGGCAAAATATCATTTTACTACTGGTTGTTCTTCTTTGCCTAATCACTGCTGACACTGTTTCATGAAATCTTGCTCTAACTTGTAATGAACATAATAGCATTACTTTTAACTGGTTTTTATTAAATCTATTGTAATAATCATTAAATAACAAAATTTTCAATAAAAAATAAAAAGAATAAAAACCCAAATATTACATATATGTGAGCCAGCTCTCAATTGATTCCAAAAACTGAGTCATTCATGAACAACAGGACAGAGACAGAAATGTGTACTCAATCAGTAAATGGTTCAAGAAAACATAGACTGTTTTTGATAGATAGATAGATAGGTAGATAGATAGATAGATAGATAGATAGATAGATAGATAGATAGATAGATAGATAGATAGATAGATAGATAGATAGATACTTTATTGATCCCCGAGGGGAAATTCAGCTCTTTCATGAATTCTTCAGTTGTTCTGCATGAGAACAGGTTTGGTAGGACTTTCCCTTTGGTAGGACTTCTCATCATAACACCTTTAGTGTCAGAGAGGACTATGTGTAGTTTTAAACATTTATTTATTTAGTTCAGCAAATATTAATATTTTTTGAATGTACTGTTTGTCACAGTAGGCATGTGACCTACTGTCTATTAGTAATCACATCCTGGTTCAAGACCACATATTGAGAGTTCCCATGAACAGCTACCAAATGCCAATTCAACACTTGGAATCAACTCCAGATCATTTTACCTCCTTAAATTGCCATGAAATAATGTTGAAACAGGTCACACATGATCATGAAACTGCTCAGTCATTTGTCCAATTACTTTTGAGCCCGAGAAATATTTCATTTCACCTCACTACAATCCAATAATTACTACAAATAAAGATCATAAGTCTGTGCCATGAACTGTGTGCCATGTCTAACTTAGCCCTGAGTCATCTAATCACACAAATTACACTGATCTAACCACCACACCTCAGGAATTAATTGAATTAACTGCCTTCCTTGGTGCACACGAGCAGTTGCCACATCCTCAAACTTTCCCTCACATCAGCGGTGCAAAACAGAGCAAGAACTGCATCATCACATTTGGATGTGATGCCTAATTGAGTTCATGCAGAACATGTTGGCAGAAAAAAAGGAGAGGAGGAGCTCTATGGGAGACAAGCTGAACCAGAGTGTCAGCCAAATGAAGGTGATCATGGTAACAGTCTGAGAAGGCTGAAAATAGCCCTGCAAATGTGCTATACAGTGGGGGAAAAAAGTATATGATCCCCTGCTGATTTTGTACGTTTGCCCACTGACCAAGAAATGATCAGTCTATAATTTTAATGGTGGGTTTATTGGAACACTGAGAGACAGAAAAACAACAAAAAAAATCCAAAAAAAAAAAAAAAAAAACGTG
>JAFFST010046653.1:46519-57231 GCA_022414735.1 Noturus placidus
TATCTATGTATGTATATATATAAGATTCATTAAAACGTCTGTGTTGAGGAGGCCCATGGCATTTATTTTACGGTTAAAGAGGTCTTTATCTGCAAAAGGTTAGAGGACCCCTGACCAAGGTACCTTTTAATGGTTAATCCAGGTTCAGATATATTCCAGAAACGTTACAAATACCCAGAAACAAAAGCAAATAAACCCCATTTGATTTGTGTATATGTATCTGTGAGTCTGTGAGATGCCATGTATATTAATTCTGGGTCTTTCTGCAGACTTTTCTGGTGTGTAAGTGTGCAGTCACTCAGAGGAAGGTGCTGTGTGTGAGGGTTCAGGAAAGCAATGTGTGTGTTGCACAATATCCCATCCGGGAGGAAGACTCCAGTGAGTGTATCACCAAAGCACACACGTGCATACATATTCACGAGAACAGGCCAGAGCACATGAAAGCACACACGTTCATACCACATGAATGTTTTGCTATATAACGAGTTTTAATTTCTTGTGTTTGAAGTGTGGAAGTGTGGAACCACCACAGCCCACATCTGTAGCCTGACCAGTTTATTATGTACTTACCCTGACACAAACGCATGCATAAGCACTTCAGAACTGGTAATGATTTCCTTTTTCAAATAATGTCAAAATATCCTGTTGTTGCTGTGCGATATTTCCTGATACTTGTATTAAATACATCAATTAATCACATATAATATGCATGCAGATGAGTTTAGATTTAGGGTGATTCATACCGGATCGTTTTTTGTGCACTTTAAACATAGACTTTAGCTATATTAGTGACTCAGTGCCTGTAATGCCCACAGCTCTGGAGAAAGTGATGAGTAATTTGTGACCACTGATGGTGGTCACAGCAATTTCTCATCTGTTTTATGTATTTGCGATGTACGGATTCGAAAAGCTGCACTGGGTCATGGGAATGAAATGTTCTGAGATTGTTAAATGATTGGTAATTGGTTTTGTGATTTATACAGTACTCCAATGTATTACGTATTCATCGGTAACTATTCATTTTTTTAAAATGTCCACTTTTGAAAATTGTTTTTATAATGACCACAGGATAAGGATTTTGTAGTCTGTTGTGCTTCTGATGATACTGATTTATGGTACTAATTTATTTTTGGGGAAAACACTGTCCTGCTTCTCTGCAGCATTCTCTCTGGAGAGCTCAGCCCTGAGTTTTCCTGATTTGTGCAGATTAGTGGCCTTTTACTGCATTAGCAGGTACACACATAGACACACACACACACACACACACTCACACACACACTCTCTCACACACACACACAAAGATATTATTTCACTAGAAAAATATACCATATTTTCAAAACGCAGGATAAAGTCAGATGTTTTATTGTTTTGTTGTTTTGACAGCACTGTACTTTTTAATGTTTAAACTGTCAGAAGATTTATATTCTGTGGAAGGTTCTAAAATAATTATACAGTTATTGCACTGCATTGTGGAAGAAAACGTGTGTGTGTGTGTGTGTGTGTGTGTGTGTGTGTGTGTGTGTGTGTGTGTGTGTGTGTGTGTGTTTCTGTTCTGGAGGGATGTGTTGCCTTTCCCACTTGAGCTTCCTGAAGCTATTGCACAGGCCACCAACCACACAGAGCTGGAGAGCATCTCACACCTTGGCTTGGGTAAAACCATAACCACACACACACACACACACACACACACACACACACACACACACACACAGAGAGAGAACAGAGAGAGAGAGAGAGAGAGAGAGAGAGAGAGAGAGAGAGAGATTGAACAGAATAGAAGCAAAACTACTGAGTATATAGAATAAAATACGATAGAACAGAGTAGAATACTGTATAGAATAGAAGTAATGACTATGTGGATTAGAATTGTATAAATATTGAATAGAATTGGGTAAAGTATGACTATAGAAAATAAAAGAAAACAGAAAAGAAAAAAGAGTAGAATAGAACATTAAAAGTCAAATTTGCTTGTATTGAAATGAATAGAGCAACATAGAACATGACTATATAGAAAAGATCAAATGTAGAGTAGAATAGAACAAAATAAAAAACTAAGATAGAACAGAATTGAATAGAATAGAACAAAATAGAACTAAAATGGAACAAAATAGAATAGAATATAACTGAATAGAATGGAACAAAATAAAAAGAAGTAAAATAGAACAGATCTGAATACAGTATGATAGAATAGAATAGAATATGATTGTGTAGAACAGAACATATTAGAATAGAACAGAATGGGGGTGGGCCGAATAGAACAGAATAATATGTGATGTGTTGATTTTCACAGAGTAAGCACTTATCCATGTCTCCATTATTAAAATTTTTTTTATATTTTTGCTCCGCTCAGAGTTCTGGAGTTCTCAGGCCTCCCCTGGCCCCCCTAATGGCCCTCCCACCATGTCTGTGACCTGGTCATCCAGGCCACGATCGCCGTGTTTCATCAATCCCCTCTTCCTGCAGCCTTCCCAGCCAAGTCGAGAGGCTTCACACAAACGCCACAGATTGAAACGTAGTCTCCGAGTCCGCGTGTCCACCGAATCGTCATTCAGCCTGACCCCTGGAGACTCGGAGTGGAGTCAGGGCGACTCGGATGTGCTGAGGAGTAACGAGAGGATGGCACGGAGGGCAGGTGGCCTGAGCATGCTTCGAAGAACTGCTGCTCTGATCCCTACATCAGAAGAAGAGGATGAGCAGATGCTGGGAGAGGTGCCTCCAGTGAGTGTGTATGTGTGAACGCATGCATGTGTAGATATGCGAGGGTTTTTTTGCAATAGCGGGGGTGGCTATGGCTTTGTAAACATGACCTTTGCTTGTTTCACCTCCTCCTACAGGAAATGTTTATATAGTTCAATATTATAAAACAGGGTAAAAATCACAGGGCACATATGGTTTTTTATCCGGAAACAACAGACAATTAAAGACTAACTGCATATGTATATTTGGCCATGAATTTAGTCATCCAGGACTTCAGGATTCCAGTTCTAAAATTTCAATATCATTCTGATATCAGAGCTCTGAGTATTGACCATATACTCATGCTAGATTCTGACATCCTCTGAGTAATCAAATTTGTTCTTGAAACCTCACAGATTTGATGTTGGTGTGATTTGGTTATGTACATGATCCTGATGATGAATATCATATCATTCAACATCACATGTATCCGAATAAACACAAAACGGATCAAGGGATGAAATTAGAAAATACGTCCAATCTGAACTGAGACCAATCCGGCATTTCAGGACAATATTGTATCTGAATTTCAAGATGTTTACAGAAGTCCAGTCACTTTTACTCACCAAATCAAAACATTTTAAAAAGATTATAAATCAAGTTCAGTCACTGCAATGTTCTATTGTTAAATCGCCCATTTGATGTGTGCCATTTCAGACACCAGCCCCACAGCAGGAAAAGACAGACCTTAAGGACATACCACAGGATGAGGAGCTCTGCTTGGCATTGGAGCGACGACATGCTCCTTCTCTCGCCGAACTGGACAGCAACAGTTCCTTCAGCAGCCTGGAAGAGGATGAGTTGCAGCCAGACTCGGCCCTGCAGTGGCCTCCCCTCACGCAGGGCACCCGTTTCCCTGTCGCCAACCCTGCCTCCACCCTCCGCCGCATGAGTGCTGCATTCGTGTGTGTTTTTGCTCCTGAGCGGCGTGTGGCCCGGTTGGTCGAAGAGCTGTCCCGAGACAGGCGCTCTGCCTTTGGATCGCTGATCCTGGATTTCTTACTAAAGCAGAAGGAAGAACTGAAGGTGCCGAGTTGGAGCTCAGCCGTGGAGCTGCTTCAGGGATTGAGGAGGTTCCTTTCCCAGGCCAAGAGTCTGCTTCTGGAGGCTGGAGAACTGGAACCTCCCATAGAGACCCTGGTGCCTGAGAATGAGAAAGGTTTGCTCAACCTTATTATTTTATTTATTTATTTATTTAGAATCTAAGTGGTTAGAAGGTGTTTCAATTATTATTTTTTTTTTTTATATAAAAGCACAAGTATAATAGTGCTGGCTGCTAGGCAAATCACAGGTTTATATTCAAAATACTCATTCTAATGTGTTTCTATAGTAACTAACTAAAAAAACCCATTTATAAGCATTGATATGATGAAGCTTTCTGTAAGATGACATTTATTTAGGATTCTTTTAGGAAAGTCTTCAGGACTGAGGGCGTTGTTGTTTGTGGATTCTCTGTAAAATGACTAGTTGAGAATTTTTCATTATTCATTACAAGATGGTAGAAGTGGGTACAACAGGTTGAACCCACTGTTTATCACTGCAGTAACGTTAGTGATAACAGGAACTGACTTGTTTTTCCACAATATTAATTGTAACCGTGGATAAAACGTACGATGATGGATATATCCATTTATCATGGATAAAATAATCAAATTTGAGGTGCTAACAATAGATCCGCTTCACATCAGGCCATGTCACTCCACCCAGTCTTCGAGTTATTAACTACACCAACACACCCGGTCGTGTTTTATTCCTTGCTGTACTTTGAATCTTAAAAGAAAAATCCTGATTATATTGAAAATGTATATTGAATTAATGGGTTATTATTATCACTATACCAAATCACATTAAGAAATGAAGTGAGAGAACAAGAGATAAACATTGGAGATACTGTTGTGTGTGTGTGTGTGTGTGTGTGTGTGTGTCTGTATATTCATAAGTGTCGGTAAGAGAGAAAGAAAAAGGAAAAAAAATGCTCATGCTACACAGAGAATAACAGAAATATGGCCTCATCTGTGAGTGTCGGAAGCTGAGGTGCTTGGTGTTGCATTAGCAGGACTGTGTTGGTGGGTGTATTTGCATTTTATGCTTCCAATTTATCATAACCACATATCATAATCCCACGCACATTCTTCAGTAGAGCGAAATGTGTGCGTGAGGTGAGAATTAGAGGAAGACATAAGGAGCTGCAGAATATAGTTTGCTCTGTACTCGGATGCTAATGATGTTAAGGTGCTTCTGTCATCGGTTGTATCCTCGCGATATGACAGCATGAGTGATATAATGCCTTCAAGCATGACGCATATGTTTTAAAGAAGGGAGATTTTTTGGAGCGACTGTGAATCTGGGATTGAAAACGTACAGCTTGAGTAAGAAAGTAGAGCGCTAACGTAGAGCAATTAAACTCTGTAGCTAAACAGATGGGGAATTAATTAGTGCAGATTTACATCAAGCCCTATTTACATTGTAAACCCTCTTTAGGCGTTTAAAACAAGGGGCTTTAGTGCTTATGATGAGAGAATAAGAAGCATTTTAGCCTCAATGGAGGGAGTTTCCCCCTTTAAAGGACAAAATTCTAGGTGGAGATTAATGTAATGAATGACATACAGTATTTCCCTTCATGGCTGGTACTGATTGCTTTCTTACTGCGTGTTCTTAACAGCCACAAAGATCTGGTGGCATTACTGGCATGAGCCATGAATTCAAAAGAAGGCTTGATTTTTTTATTTTGAAAGGAGAAAAAAAAAATTGAATTACTTATTAACTTACATTAATTCATTTAGCAGACGCTTTTATCCAAAGCGACTTACAAATGAGAGCGTACACACACACCAATGGTAGCTGAGCTGCATGCAAGGTGCTAACTTGCCATCGGGGGCAACTTAGGGTTCAGTGTCTTGCCCAAGGACACTTCGGCATGGGATCACCCGGGCCGGGATTCGAACCACCAACCCTACGATTAGTGGATTAGTGGACAACCCGCTCTACCGACTGAGCCATAGCCGCCCTACTTGAGTGCAGTGAGGAACAAAATCACTTTTACAAACATTTTGCCTGTTTTGATCCAAATGATTTAGAGGTCAATTCAACGAGGAGCTCTCACGCCACTGTTCATTTCCTGCCTCTGATTCTTTGCCGTGTACTGAGGCCTGTCGTTCTTCTCTCCCGTGTACTGTCTGTAGACCTGAGGCTACTTCCACGAAGCCTAGGTTCAGCTCCCAAATGACCAGAATACAAAATGAAGCATGCATTGCGAAGGGATTTACTACAATAGATGCAACTCCATATTCATTCAATCCCACCGTCTGAACAGAATTCAGAGACAGTCGTGAAACATCCTTGCTGTGTGTTGCAAAATCACCCAAATCTGCCTACTTGCTGACATACGAACATGTCAAATAGGAGCTTATACTGCTATAACCAGAAAGGTAGTAAACAAGTAGAAATGAGCAGAAATGTGTAGAACATCCTGTAAATTAGCCTTACGTCACTAAAACAGCTTCTTTTCATAAATATGGCTTGTTTCTTGTGCAAAAAAGCCCACAATGGCAAAATATTAAGCTATCCCGTAATGTTAGGCCTACTTTATCTATTTGATTAATTCTTGCACATTGTCTGATCAATGATTTGTTGTTGAGATCATTAAAAGCTTTATATTTTGCCATTTTGGGTTTGGTCCATTATTTTTTTGCCCCGCAGTGTGAACTTGAAAACCAGTGCAACACTTAAATGGCTGTTTAGAGGTGAATGACTTCCTAATAGGATTATTAGTAGCATTCTAATTAGTAGAATTAGTAATGAAACGGCAAAGTCTGACTGAGAAAAAGCACGATTGAGCATGGTGCAAGAGCATCTAGGCCAAATGTAGTGCCAGTTAGGAAGACGTTTAGATCCAGCTTCTGTATTCAGCTTTTTGTTACGGTTCATTTGGTTAAATGGTACATGTTGATTCTTGAAACCCACCCACACACGAACTCGAATAACCCCCTGGTTTTAATTCAATGTCCCCACCCCATCCCCCAATACAGAGCTGGCTTTGGAGAAGGCTGTGTTCGGTTGTGTTCTGAAACCACTGAAAGTTCAGCTGAGCCAGATGCTGCTCACGCTCCACACACAGGACGGCACTCTGCAGAGATTCACTAACAGCCTGCAGGCCTGTCAGGAGGGGGCCCTACAGCGCCTGGGTGTACGCGTGGCAGTCCTGGATGCTCAAGGTGTTGAGAGAGCAAAGAAAAAGCTCAATCTAATGCAGAGAAGCCACTCGCCCATAGACAAAGTGCTGCTTCTGCTACAGGTGTGCAAGAGTGTGTACAAGGCCATGGGAGCACAATCTGGTGAGTGATTTTGTTAAAGGGGGTTAAGAAATTCTGAGATAATACCCACAACTACTAATAAAGATTGTATCTAACAATTTTTTAGTTTTTAAAGATGGTCTGCAATTATAAGTGAGAAGACCATTTGGCAAAAGTTTCCTCATTCTGAATCCAGTAAAAGGGATGAAAAAGCAATTGAAATGGATCATCAACATCCAACCAGTTGGCCCATGGAGGGAACACTGAAGGGGATGTGTATTTATTTGAATTCAAAAGAGTTAGTCTTCAACCTCCACCAAAATCGCTGACTATACTTTTAATATGAAAAGCATTAAGTAAAAAAATGTTATAACCATTTGCTTGGTGTAATTACAGGAAAAGCACTGAGCGGTCATTTTTTATATTCGCAGTCGATACCAACCTATGTTTCATTTCCTGGTTTGTAGAACAGGAATTCAGCTCGGAGGATTTCCTGCCTGCTCTGTCTTATGTGGTGGTTCAGTGTAACATCCCACAACTGCTGCTGGAGACAGAGTACATGATGGAGATGCTGGAGTCGTCTTGGCTGTCAGGAGAGGGTAAGATCCTGCAGGTCTGACAGTAACAATAGTCTGGGTGCACAAGGCAGCTCTTATATGATGTCAAGAATATCTGGATTTTTGTTTGTTTGAATTATTGAATTAGTCAGACTTATTATTTTTGGGGTTTATTCATTATTTTTATATATAGTATTTACTTATTTGGATATTGGTCATGTAGCTTGCAATGGGTGGATAGAGGAGTATCTTTACATTCCACAGAAAATAACTGAAAACCATGTAAAGTGAAGATGCATATTCATCAGACAGTGACAAACTAGAGATCATGCATCAGTATCTTTGCCCCTTAAAGTGAAATATCTTATTTTGTCATTTAGGCTGTCTCTATTTCCAAATTGAAATATATAATAATAATAATAATAATAAGACTTTATTTTATAAAGCGCCTTTAAAAGTAGCTTCTCAAAGCGCTGTACATGAATGAACAGTAAACATATAACAATAAACAGAACAGTACAAACAATAGAAGTGAAAAACAAGTGAAAAAAAGAGCTAAAACAACATAATTTAAATTGATTGATTAATTAAATTGATTGATTAAATTGATTGATTGAGTGGATATTCATATCCACTAATGAATACGTCAGTATTTAATTTTCAGTTGAATTTGGGGAAACCGCTTGAAGCATTCGTTGTGTTGAACTATTCCAATTGCTTTTGTTTGATGTGTTCATTGCATAGATCTGAAATTTGGACAATAAACCTGATTTGCAATGGGGGGTTGAATCATTTTGATTGCAGATGTATGTAATAACATAAAAGGTGAAGACAAATTTACATAAAAATGTATTTCATATCACTTAGGACTTGTAATATAGTTTCAGTAGAATATGAATTGATGTAGTCTTTGACCGGATCTACTCTATATGACTTGACTTATCTGACTTGATGTCAGAAACGAATACATACCTGCCATGCCAGCCAAAGAGTACAACTCTATCACAGAATTTCAGCAGAGTTCCTGTGTAACGTCACATGAATAATCTCTTATAGGAGGGTACTACTTGACAAGCATCTATGCCAGCCTGTGCCTAATCCAGAGCCAGCCTGGTACCCCGTGTCCTGGTGGTTTAACCAATGAAGCCCAGGAGAATCTTAGAGAATGGAGCAAGAGACGATCCCAGGAGGCCAAACTCCATAAAGAGAGCCAGCAGAATCAGGTTTAAAAATACACACACACACACACACACACACACATTTTACGAGTGGCGTTCTGACACAGGTTAAAACAAATAATAATTGCATGCATTTTTTTTTTTTATCCCTGAGCTCTTCTGCAGGTCCAGCCGGTGCATCACACACGACCCACAACTTACATCAGTCCTATTCAGAGCATTGTTCTTATTCACAGCATTGTTGTTGTTGTTTTTTTTATTCACAGCATCATTTTTATTTTTATTCGCTACGCTCTTCCAGCAGCTGTCAGTCTGCTCAGTACAACACTACAGTCTGATTAACCTTGAGCACTTTGTGTTTTCATTCAGCTGGATATCTGTTTCGATCCCCATTTCAGTGCTTTTCAGACTTTTACTTACTGCTGTGCTTCTCCATTCCTCATCTCATACCACCCCCGCATCTGTGCTCCTTTCAGCAACACACACTGAACCCACTTCCTGACAGCAACCCAAACAGTCCACAGCAGCATGAATTATGATTAACTATGGAAAACCTACAGGAGGCGAAACACTCCAGCATTGCAGTAAATAACATAAGAGGCTCAGGAGTAAACAGAACCTCACACACACACACACACACACACACACACACACACACACACACACACACACAAACACATGTACAGTATCCTTATGACATAATTATTAATGCAGTTAATAAATGCTATGCTTACACCTGAATCTATACTTAACCTAAATCCTAAATATATATATATAAACCAAGAGTTGTTTTTTCCCCCATTTTTTTGGTCACCTACCAATTTACTCCTACTAGCCAACTCTCCCCTGTCATATAGATAGATAGATAGATAGATAGATAGATAGATAGATAGATAGATAGATAGATAGATAGATAGATACTTTATTGATCCCCCAGGGGGAAATTCGAGTGACCCTCATGCTAACCTTAGAGGGTGAAGGCTAACATATGCTTCCTCCAAGGTGCATGAAATCAGCCAAATGCATCTTTTCAAACTGCTCACTTTGTGTCACAGGGCAGTGTAACACTTAGAGTAGGGGTCTTCAATGTTTTCCAGGCCAAGGACCCTAAAACTGATCGTGAGATGGAGCGGGGACCGCCTAATTATATATATTGTATGAAATTGTGTTATATCAAACTGGTACCAAAACTTTCGGGACCCCCATGCAGTACCTCCGCAGACCCCCTAGGGGTCGCGGACCCCCTGTTGAAGACCTCCGAGTTAGAGGAAAGAGCTATCTGCCCTCTTCAGTGTAAGCAAGCTCAAAGGTGTCCACAATTGATTCCACAGGAGAGAGACTGTGCCATCTCATTTACTTCCATAGATGGCTGTGGCGTCTTCGGGATACAAACTCATGATCTCCTGATGATATAAGCTGTAGAAATTTTTTTCCCCTCCTGGGGAGCTACACTTTCAGATATTCCTGTCCTTGAAGGGACATTTGAGCCCCATCATGACACATTCACACTGGGAACTGAGCAATGTTATTTGGATGAGGGGGCAGGGTGGCTTAGTGGCTAGCATGCTTGCCATGCACCCCTGAGGTTGCGGTTCCAATCCTGCCTCCGCCATGTGTGTGCAGAGTTTGCGTGTTCTTCTCATGCTTTGGGGGATTCCTCCAATTATTCCGGTTTCCACCCACAGTCCAAAGATGCATTATAGGCTGATTGGCATTTTCAAATTGTCCATATTGTGTGAGATTTTGCCCTGCCATGGGTTGGAACCCCATGCAGGGTGTCCCTTGCATTTTGCTCCGAGTTCCCTGGGATACATCCCTGGGATACTTACAGGTTCCCCCACAACCCTGGATCGATGGATGTTACTCAAATATTAATGTTATTGGACTTCCGGCTGAGCGAGAGATGGAGTAAGACGCAACTTTCGGGGCTCCTGCAACTCCATTTAATA